>CCAG010000762.1:0-27863 GCA_001077435.1 Glossina morsitans morsitans | reverse complement strand
ATATATTCATGCCAATGAAACTTATTGAAAAAACCGAAAAGTTCTGTTTTCTTTTTTTTTTTTTTTTTTTTTTTTTTTTTTTTTTTTTAAATTTACTTGAACTTAAGCTGAAAATAATTTATGAGCACACAGGTAACTTTTATAGCTTTAAAATATGAAATTATTTTTCACTTTTCAAGAATAGGAAAGAACTTTGCACACATTATACCGACTTAATTTATAAACATTTCTGCTCATAAATGCTTATAAAATTGAAAACTTTACCGTCCAAGTTATAATCCGTTTTCGTTTCTACATATATACGCATAATGGGTGAGTATATGAGTGTGGAGTAAATGAATATGAGAAACTGCTTTCTAAGCGAGCGGTAATCAAGTGAGAAATAATACAAAAGCACTGATTGAATCAATTATTTTAATCGAGCTTCTCCGATGTTCCATAATCTATCCCTATATGCTATAAGTCCTAATACGGCTCAAAAAAAAAAGAAGAAAACAAGTAAGAAAATTAAGAAAGAAGAAGAATTGAAACAGACATTATACATAATTATGAACAGGGGTTCTTTGGTAGACGTATTGGCAGACGAATCCGACCTACTGTGTCTATCAGCTAAGGATAAGAATACGTTAGCCAAGTTGTAGCTTTTTATGCTAACTGTCCAAAAAGGAGAACGAGCACGGACGAACGATGGGCATGCACAGTGAACTATTAAATACTTCCCTACAGTGATTCGTGTAACGTTTTTTGAAAATAAGGAGCCACATGAAAAGCAGGTCGAAAGAATAGTCCGAACCAAAATACTTTCAATAGCACTTGTCCTTGGACGAAAATGCGCTTTCATCAAAATATCTCAAAAACTATCGATATACTAAACAACATCGGCTTATGCCGAATCTTTCTTCGATCGATATACTAAACAACATCGGCTTATGCCGAATCTTTCTGCGTGCTGCATACATCCTCACAAATTTAATATGCCTTTAAATAATGGGTGTCGTAGTGAAAAATAGCTGAATAGGTTAAAAAACTTATGATGATCGGGATCGGGATATATTCTTAAGGTGTCTTTAAGTTGCATTTCTTGATTTTACAACTAAAATGACCGATAGACGAGAACAAATGAACAAACGATCTTTTAGGCAGAGTACGCAGTTCATATGGAAAAGACAGCTGATGATCTTTCGAGGTCATCCATCGTACGAATGGAAACCATGGTCGAACAACATGCTAACAATAAGCTGCTGACCGACGTCTGCACTAATGTCCGCTGAATCCGTCGGAGAGTTTGGCGAATTCGGATTCAGTGCGGCTAACATTTCCTAAACGAAATTTTTCTCTATGAGGGCGAGCGTCGTTATGTTGAAAAACCATCGAGGAAGAAAAGGATCGCATTTAACCATTTTTTTTTGAAAAGCTTGGCTTATTTAAGCTAAAAAGAAATCGCTATTGCTGGCACGTCAGTATGATTAGTTATACTGGTACGTGTAATGTTTAAAAAGGCATTGCTTTCAGATTGAGTTAATGCCCTGTGGTAGTCGTGGTGGAAACAGCAAGAGCTTATTCAATGTTGTGTAATAGAAAATGAAATTTCTTCGTTATTGGTATGAGGAGAAACAAATTTTATTATTTCTTTTGAATTTGTTGTGCTTTCTTCCATTATAAGGTACTCATTAAAAAACGCTTTACAAAGGCAATCCTTTCTTGAATTTGACTTCAAATCATCATTTTTTATACCTTTTCGTCTCTAATTTTCGAATGAGTTTTTATAGATTTATTTCTTGCTTCCGAACAATATCAAGGCTATGTTGTAAAATTATTCTTGAAAGGATAAAATCGTATAGAACGTATATATATATATATATATATATATATATATTACGCATATATACTTTTCGTGATATGAAATATGAAAAATGAGAAATAGCTTTGGCATCAACAAATAATTTCCGAAAATGCTTAACTTCCGGTTTTTATTGAAAGAGAGAAGATCTGCTTACTAACTTATTCCTCTTTATAGCGCATAAATACATAAGCACAGCATATCTTATTATATACTCAGAAATAAGAATATATAAATAATGTAAAATAACAACGACAGAATAAAAACGACAATAACAAAACCATGAGATGATGCCACAACTTTCTTTATAGTTATGCATTATGTTGCTCTCTTTATACCTCTACTCTACTCTACTTTTGTATTTTACTTACCGCAATCTGTTATTAAAATTTTTGCGTCTATTGTATGTATTGTATGAGTCACCTTCGGAGACTCTCAGTTGTTTCACATTGGCGGGCCGAAGAGTTCAGGTAGGGTAACAGCTTTAGTTAGCTTAAGCGATTGGGGTGGTAAGTTCATTGCGTTTTCTTATTAGGCGGACGGAAAATGAAGCAGTATAAACGGAAGTTGAGAAATAATATCGCATTCGATATGCAATGAATGAATGAATGAATTCTCGACCATGTTTTTCTAAGGCATTTAATATTTGCCACATTTTGAATATTGAATTTAAAAACAAAAATAAATAAATAAAATGAAAATGAGAATGAAAATGAAAATGAAAAATGAGGAACGAAATGTTGAATTTATTTTATTTTATTATCCGATATATGGAAGAAATTATTACACAATACAGTTAAGGATATGTGCAAGTTATGAAAAATCAATTAGTGCAAAAATTGAAAATACGTTTGGTTTAATATTCTTGGATATCGGGGAAGAAACTGTCTTAACGTAATATATGTGTGAAGTTATGCAACAACAACAACAACAACAAAAATGTTGATATAATTTCCTTTAAATTTAATTAAATTGATCAAAATTCTTTTTTTCACGCACACACACACACACACATATATATATATATATATATATATATATATATATGCGAATCGATCCCTTATATATGTTGTGAGATTTTATTCGTTCATCCGTTTCCAATACCATATATATATATATATACCTAGTGCCTGACTTTAACATTTGTTTAACATTTTCACTTATTATTGTCTTTTCCTTTTTTATTTGTTTATTTATTTATTTGCTTTTCGACTTTCAGGCTGAGATATGGAGTGTTTTTATAGCGATTTTACGCAAAAGTGTACGCAACTTGCAAGCTTGCACCGATGTTGGTCTTATCGAGCACGTACTAGTACGTTTGCAACGGTCCGAAACCGTTGTTGCTGGTAAGTATTTGCATACATTTATTCTTTTTTTTTTTATTTATATTAAAAATGAAAAAAAAAAAAACAGAAAGGAAACTATTTTAAATTTCATATATTAATGAACATCGTATGAATGATTAATTTGCTTAATGTATTTGGTCAAAATAAATGAATAAAATGAATGACGGGCGATTTCGTTTAAACGATACCCAAGTTTATTATATAATTTCTATGTCTAAATGTAGGCAACGAATATTAATTAATTTACGTTTCCATTTAAGTTTATTTAAATTTGCTAATTAATTTTGCATACATACATAGATAGTCTTCTAGCTCTTAAAAAGTCAATAACCTAAATATTCTCGCTACCATTATCTTCATCAAACCTTTTAGATCCTTTTACTAGGTGTCAAAGTGTGCGTGGGTTTATATGCGCTCTTATATGACAATGTCAAAGCAAACATAGTGTGTTTTCTTTTGAAAACAAGACTTATTTACATACATATATACATACATATATATATATATGTATTCTTTACATTGAGACGTGACGTCTTGCAAAGGACCATGACACTCTCTAGCAATAGCAATAGCGACAATAACAGCAATAATAACAAAAACAACAAAAATAACAATAACAAAATGCTCAGCAAGTGTATAATATGCACGTCAACACAAAATGTCTGCATAATTGAATTAACTGACAATTGACAACCGAAACCTATTGAGCTTAATGATGCTGTCGTCTCCATTTAAATTGAATGCGGCACGTTAATAAGTGTCATGACCCTCAATTGAAGGAAATGAATGTACGATAGAAAATAAAACAAAAACATAAAATAGTAAACGATAGTAGTTCTGATTATGTAAAGATTTCATGCAAAGTTATAATTATATAAAATTTTCTTTCTACCTGATGCAGAGCGAGCGATAAACATTTTATATATATATATATATATATACGTATTCATGAAGAAACCGGATTACACTTTTGTATATTCATACTGTTCACACTGTTCACACTGGCTGGCACAAACAATCTTCACTGTGTGCGTATCTCTGTAGCACTACTTTTTTTTTCTCTTTTTTTTTTTTTTGTTTTTTATTACATTCTAATTAGACGTCAACTCGTTAAATGCGAGATGCTTTTCTATTATTCTCTTTCGGTTTTTTTCACATGCTGCCAGACACGTAACTTAAGAAATTATGGTAATTCGTCGTTGTATTATATATGTATATGTGCAATTTTTTTGAGATTAAATCAAGAGTTCATTAGGTGTATACATGTATAAAAAAAAAAAATAAATAAAAATAAATACGTAAGTAAATTAAAACAAAGTTTTCGGAGAGAAGAGATTCTAAATGCAAATAATAATATCGAGAAGAGAGTGAAGTACGTTTTCATTCGAGAAAAGAGTCGCTTTCATTAAAAAACTATTATTATTTATTATTAAATGGAAAGCGTTATTGTAGCAAGAAGCTATCCAAAGTGCATTGACTTTCTATGTTAAGCAAATTATTAAACTGCTATGGGTATATTTAAATGAATCGTGGATATCCACTACTCTCACCTGGCATCTTTTCATATATGGCGTGAAGAAATGCTCATCTCCAATTACTGATCTAATAAACTCTATTTTATTGGTACTGATGTGCACACTACTGAAGATGCTTTCAATCTCTAACTTGTACTACGTGCTTGCACGGATTTTGATCAGTTGCATCTATTGGTGAAAATGATAAAGTAATGCAATGAATCAATGTACGACGAAAGATCCAAGCGCAAAAAGTCTTGAGTTAGTCCACGAGAACCATCCGCATCGAAACATTCAGCCGTACTTGTAGTGTATTACGGGCTGTCAAAATCGAGCGAAAGTGTTACTGTAGACGTCTAGCGACGTCAATTGAGCAAATTGAATGAGGTATTGTTGCAAAACCACCAGCAATAGCGGCTAACAGACGTTAAGTCATCCTCTTGCGTGCCAACACTCGGCCGAACGTTGCAAGAGTTGTCAATGATAAAGTCAGTGTTGCAGTTCGAATGCGAAGTCCTACCGCACTCAGTGTATTCACCAGACATAACGTCTTCTGATTACCCCTTGGGCACGCGGTTTCGAAATTCTGCAAAAATGCGAAAATGGATCGATTATTTGGTTGGTGCCAATTCAATATCGTTCTTTCGACGAGATATCGCCATGTTGCCACAAAGATGGAATAACGTTGAAAAAAATGATGAAATATATTCCACCAATTTTTCTCAGTAAATGCGTTTTTCAAATGAAAAAAGTGATCGAAATATGCGCAAGCACTTATTGCAATTAAATTCTAACTCAGCTTTTACATTAACTAACATTGCGACAAAGAACGATACGTAAATCAACAGACAAGGGCTAAGTCGGCTGAGAATCCATTTTGTTTATGGTCCTGAAGGCGTGTTTGTAAGGGTTACGAACAGAACAACAACATTCCTATGTAGAGAGCGTAAAAAAGAGTGAATTGGCAAGAAAGCAATTTCGGTACTCTCTTGAAAATTTTTCTTTCTTCTCGATCTCTTCGAACTATTATAGGCAAATTTTGCTTTTAAATTTTACTAAATTCTTCGTTAATTTCCCCTCAATAATAAGGGACAAAAAGGACACTCTCCTGAAATAATAAAGGACACAAACACATTTCAAATAATACGGCCAAACCTTAATACGGGAATAACGCGTTGCACTTGTGCGCTTGAATAATATCCCTCCATAATATCTATTCCTATTCTTTCCATGCCTAAGAGCATTGTGTAATGGTGTGCCAACTAACAAATGCAAAAGCAAGCATTACTGTATTGTGAATCCAGCTGAGAAGGCATCGCTATATTGGATGCTTACCTCCATCAATCGATAAGTCTAAATATGAGAACACTTTTCTTAAGTGATTCCCAGCAAAGTGGTTCTAATTGTTAGTTTGTAGCTGAAGGTATAAAAACTTAGCATGAAGAAGTAATTGCAAGGGGGAGGCAAAATGTTCCGACCTCACCGGATGAGCAAGTGATCACATTTATGTATTTAGGGCGAACCTATAGGGAACCAAAAGTGTATCAAACATATGACATTTCGCTTAGTCTTATATTAGCTTACTAGCTAGCAGTACAGGGCTTCGTTCATTTTATGAATTTTATCTTTTAATATTTTTAGTTGAACAAGTTGTGTGTTAGATCCAGAAGCCAATTATGCTAAATATTGCGCCGCATTACGATATTTCTTCTGTCCGAAAACCTCTACCTAGTACGCTCTACCTTCAAATCTTTACATCTTGGTTTGGAACTCTTAAAACTGTCTTAAGCCAAGCACTTTGTCACTATATAATCCCTAGACTCGAAGGTGCATAGTTCAATCTTTACAAAAACATAATAAATTTGTTAAGCTTTGTTTGTTTTTATGCCTAAGTGAGCAGACAACTAATAAACGAATGAAGTGATTGTCACCTTGCATAGCCGGGTATTCATGATAATATATTCCGGAAATTATATGAAAGCAAATGTAAAAAATAAGATGGTGTAAGGATAAAGGCACAATACTTTTTCAAATCATTTATATTTCGAAGAAAACGTTCAAACAACCATTAAATATTTTTTAATAAAACTTTCATCCTGCAGCGAAGGAAAATAGCTGTGCATTAATATGAAACTGGAATTTTTCTATATACAAAACACACAATCATTTTATGAAAATTTAATTCAAGTTATTGCCGATCGCTAACTATACATTTTCCCCAATTGTCTAACAATTTTTCGCGGTGCCACGTTTTCAAAAATCTTTCTTTTTTGCCGCAAACTACTTATCGACTTAATTTTTTTCTATCTTCGTGTAAACCAAAGCGTTAAGTCAACATCGGAACGAGTAAGGGTCAGCAAGTACACAGCTTGCTCTAACGCTTCTCAGTTGAGAAGTATACTTCCAGTGTACTGTGAGTGGACGGACACACACACACACAGATACAAATCTTTGTCACTACTACGCACTCGCGTGTTCGATAATGCTCCCTCCCATTTTTTCTGAAATTTTATCAACTTTGACCAAATTCCCTGTAACGCAACCTATGAAACATCTGCTCTTCACTGCAAGGAGTCTAAAAGCTACAGGCATTTTTCCATTACTCGATGACCATTCGCACCGTGGACGATTTCTAGAAGAATCTTATTAAGTTCATTGACATGTCGTTAATTTTAATATTTATTTAGGCATATTTTTGATTGATATTCTCTTGCGTTAATTGTTCTTAAGCAATTTTTAATTGATTTTACGTTATTTTTAATTATGGTTTTGATTTTTAAAAATTCATTTTATTCAATTTTAAATATTATATATTTTTCGATTAATCTTGAACAGTAATCAATTAAGATTGTAAGGATAATGCCGCTTTTAAATAATTTTAAGTTTTAACCATTTATATATATATATATATATGTATTTTTGCTACTGTTGTATGTTTGTATCTTTAATATAACTTTTATGTATATAATTTTAATCCGATTTAGAAAATTCGAACAACATTAATTTGCTCAATAAAAGGAGTATTATCCGAAGCTCTTTGATTTGCATAGATTTTATTTTAAGTATTTTCAGGAGGAATACTGGAATACTGGAATACTGGTTTTATTTATTTGTGCAACATTTTTAGCTTATGACAAATACATGTGTAGGCTGAAGGCATAAGCTTGTAGGTCCAAATAAACCACTTTTGAATGACTTCTAAGTGCTAAGTGAAATCATTTGACGAAATAAATGAAAATCATACTCGGGGTAAAAAACTGTTATGCATTTATTCCTTGTCTATGACTGGAAAATAAAATAAAGATGACATATGTACATTAACTTTGTTGACAACATTTTAATGAGAAGTGAAATATCTGTCGAACATACTATATATATATAGTATATAGCTTTGCAGGCAGCTGTGCTCAAATTGTACCCGTTACGAGGTCGTGAAAGATGTATAGTCTTGGGTGAAATGTACATGTATATATGTATATGCACATAAGAAAAATGCAATTGGGCAGCAGATGGCATGAGCTATTTTTTAAAGTAGAAGAATCTTTTCTGATAGGATTAACAAAGAAGATCAATCGTATTTACGCTCTCTATATAATTGTGCATCGCCTCCCTTCAAATCAAAAGTTTATAACAAAACGCAGTTTTTTGTTAGAATCCTTTACAGGAATATTTCGCGCTCGTGGTAGATTTTAAAATTAAAATTGAGATCGTTTTTCGTTCAATTTTTTCAAGCTTAAAAATATTTACAATGACAAGGTCGTTCGACAGTCTATAGAAATATTCAGTTCACTCAGTTATGTTAGGTCAGTAAGTCCGAATGCCATGACGTCTCCAATAATCTAAAATCTTGTGTATGATAATGCGCCCTGAAACGCTTATTAGTGGAATTAAAATTTGCAACAGTGTAACTCAACAAACATCGTTATCTACTACTGCGTAGTATGGTGAAGCACCCAAGTATTTAATCTTTAGACCCGACACTGTTGAAGTACATAGAATCAGACTTATACATATGGGACCGATATATTTGTAAGTCATCGCATTGCATCACAAGCCGCAAGAATGAGTACCAAGAAGCAACACGGGATCCGATTTTTTTTTTTCTTTTTTAGACTTTAGTTTACGGTTCCTTGGTCAATTTTGAAATTTATTTAAACTCATAAAGACATTGTCTAACGCCAACTACTAAGCGCATATGTGAACAGCTAGTGAAGTGCTGCCTTCAAAATTTACAGCTAAAGATCCAGTTGACAAGCGAAAATGGAAAACATGAAGCTTTACCAGAAAAAAAAAAAAAAAATGTGTGAGAACAAGTTATCAATGCATACAAAAAATGAAAAAAAACGAAATAATAATCAAAATGCGCACAAGCACAGATGCATCAGTCATTATATAAAGTAATACGTGAGCAGTTTTTCTTTATATACATATTTAAAACAGTCAAGAAACTATTTTCATATCTATAAACTATAGCGCATAAGTATTTGTACAACGTAAGTATTGGTGTGTTAAGTATATTTACTATTTGTAGTTTGGAATTTTCCTCTTCAGTTTGCAACAATAACCTTCGTATCTTTGCTTTGTTGAGAATTTAAGTCACGTTTTATTTGAAATTGTCAATAAAACAATTACGTGCATGTACGCATGCAAGCAAACATATTTTGCACCCCCCCCCCCCCCCTCCTCAAAAACCCTTCAAATTTTAACTCCTGAAATTTTTTATTCCTTTCGTTCGACGGTTTAGTTACTTCGAACGATCGTTGCGACTATTAATGCACGCACGCCTAGTTAGTTCGTACATAAACTGCTGAGTATAACTTTTTAAGAATCTTACGTATAGTTTGGAAATTGATTTTGGCTGCGGCGATCTTCGCCCATCAGATAAACTTTCAGTTTTACGCGAAATTGCGACGTGTATATAAAACCAAAGGTCAAGTTACTCAACCTGCTCGAAGAGTGCGATATACAGAGAAAACACAATCGTACACATCAAGCTTAAGTCTCATCTGAACTCACAGGTAATGTACAGGAACTGAAATCCAGATCTAATAGGTAACTATAACCGAATCCTTCTTTTCAATTGTCCAATCATCAGACTTAAAGTTGCCTTTTACTCTCGCGATAAACTTTCCGAGACCCGAATTGAGATTTCAACCGAGCAGAGGAGGGATGGACAACAGTACATTGCTCAACTGATTCGGTTATTCATTCAAAACGAGAATACTGTGTCTACGATGGTTATTTCAATCCGCTACAAATAATACCTATAGAAAACTTCTCCTGTTCACTTTTGTGAACGTGCGTCTAACTGTAGGATAATAATAAGCTAACGATTTGTGCGATTCCTGGTATAATGTAACGCTTTTATTATATTAACGACCAAGATCTGATAACGGTATGCCATATGCTTAGCTATGCACTTCGCACGGTGTGATATACCCGTGTCAAACGTATGTACGTGTATATGTACGCTAGATAATGTTACGGGTTAATCTTCATCATCACTTTCATCGCTTGAAAGCTTATAAATATAACCGACCTCTTGGATCCAAACTGTACTAAATGTCTTGAGGAAAAATTTACCTTACAAAAGTTGTAGTTTCAAATGTAAAAACAAACAGTCTTTGTCGATAACGAAGCCTCAACTAAATCTTCTATCAAACAACATACTGTGCCCTCATCATTAACAGTATTCAGGCGTCGATAGCGCATTTAGTGGATAGAAAGCTTAACTCTAGCAATTCCTAATTACAGGCAAAACTAAGAACATCGTTTAGAACACAAACTAGAAGAAGATTTGAGTTGAAACGAATCTAAAAAAACAGGAGCTTTGAACATTAAATATGATTATTAAATATTAAGGTGCCGGGAAAATCTGCAAGAAATTTGCAATTACTCCTGCTTGAAAACTATGTATAATTTTTATATACATCTTGCTGATCGTGGTTTTATTTCTTAGTTTATTTACCAAAGGCATTATTTAGAGTTCATTCTTTAGTAATCAGTAAACGTGCTCCTCCTTTGCGAGTAAAGCATTTTTTCGTCACCTTTACAACGTCCGTTTTTCTCTTTTTTTTCTCGCCTAAACTCGCCTATCAGCCGGCAGAGATGCCAACGCCATGTACTACAGTGTTCGGGTTCTTTCTACAATCGGATTGCTGATAGTAAAATTTTTTGTTGGCAACATTCGATAAGGTGTTAACTTATATACACAAAATAAGCGCAGCGGGTAAATACAACAAAGGAGCTCAATAATCGCCAGTTCAAGTAGGATTACCCCGTTACATGCTCTGGCAAACTGTAGTATGGAGATTTCAACGGTTAAGTTTGCATCACAAGTTTGCAGGGGCATTGTCACTAAACAAATGAGCGAGCATAACAAATTTTATTCGAGTTCTGACAATTTCCCAGCTTTCATTTACCTAAAATTTTTGTTTTAAAAAGTTCGTCATTTATTAAGCGCGCTATAAATAATAGTTACGTCCAAAAATACAGTTTACAAGCAAAAGAAATATCCAGAATTGTTAAAAGAACTGACTGAACGTTTAACACGTTCACTGACATGCGATTTTTCAAAAAGCCTCCGCCAGGGCATGCAATGCGGGCGTATGCAAGTGCTGTGTCAATGTTTACTTATCGGAGTAAAAGATTAATGGTTGCCAGGGTATTCTCAGGTATTTGCAATGGCTTGGGGGCTCATTTGCAACTCTGTACTAATTTTTCTTTCTTCACTTCTGTTTATACATTTTAAACTAGTTTTTAATAATAATTAGTATAAGATTTGCTTCTAAGAGTCAATTGAATTCGGCTGCTAATTTATTGCAGTTGAGTTTCATATGTAAGTAAATAAATGAAAAAATAGAGAAAATAACAAATAATCAGATGAGGATAGGTTTCTAAAATAAACATGAAATGAACAAAAAAAAATGTTCGACTGTGCATTTTTCCAAAATCTCTCTTACAAATAAAAAGGAAAGAACAAAGGAAACCTCAATACTCTATAATACAGGACAGGAGTGGTTGATTTTTCTCATTTTTATATACATACTGAAGTTTATGAGTAATAAGCGAGCAAAAGACAGAAAATAATCATTCCGTCAGTGTACACTATATTCAAGGCGAGACCTGTGGCCGATTAGCCCCTTTTTATTACTAAGCTGCGAGAAAGAACTTCCGATGTTTTTGCGGAATCTGAAGCGAATATATATATATATATATTTGCCATTGACAAGCGTACAGACGAGCAGATATACTCAGATCAACTCAGAATTTGAGAATGTATATGTTTTATATTATCTCAGAAGCTTTCTACGAAACGCAAATATTGCAAATGTTTTCAGACAGTGTTCGTTAAGCAAACAAAGTTATTCAACGAGAAATTAGTTACTATTTTATTCCATTATTATTTAATTATTTATTAAAAAATCTTTCTTTTTTTTCAGATTTGCTCATTGAAATGTTGGGTGTGCTGGCGAGTTATAGCATTACAGTTAAAGAACTAAAATTACTATTCGGCACTATGAAGGCAGTTAATGGTAAATGGCCACGACATTCGGCCAAATTATTAAATGTATTGCGACAAATGCCGCACCGTAACGGTCCCGACGTTTTTTTTAGTTTTCCAGGACGAAAAGGATCCGTAAGTAAAAGGCGTTACATTTATATATACTCTTCCGATTCGTTCAATATAAGAATTTTTGTTCATGGACTGATTGCATGTTATCGAACTTTCAAATGATAAAAATAAAGCGGTTGCACAACGATGTTCGTTGAATTTCTGTTGAAAACGAATCGAAGAAGTAATGCATTGCGAAATCGTTCAAGCGTTGTTTACTCATTTTAACGAATAGCTTCACATAAGTAATCCGTAAGGTTTACATAATAGTCGATGTGAACCGTTTGGCCCACTGTAGGAAATTCAGAATGCGCTACAACACAATAGTTGATCCAAATTTAACCCCATGCGAATGGGGATTTTCAAGCACTGATAACTATCTCCTCAATGTTTGATTAAAGCGAAAAAAAGCTTTTCGCTCAGTGATTAATTTTTTCATATTTTTCAAAAAAAAATTCGCAAACTTTTAATATTTGGAAAGTTTTTCCAAAAAACTTGTGAAGTTTTAACTTTTTTTTACGCCCTGGTTCGAAACCAAAATGTTGCATTGTTATCACTCTAAAATACAAACATTTTATAATAGGGTGATGGAAACAAATTGCATTTATGAAGGAAGTAAAATAGATGAGTCCATGTAACAATTTGCAACCTTTAATTGTATGCAGGGATGTTCGGTCGATATTAGTTTTTTGCATGTGATGCAGGACTGTGTCGTATTTCTTAATTTCTAGCTCTCACAAGACATGTAACATTGTCCTTTTTTGTTGGATTCGATCACTAGCATCTCGCTCTGATTTCTCGTCTACGATGAACTCCTTAGCAGTATTTCTACCTACTCTTTACCGTTAGATTATTCATTTCTTACCACATAGCAGTTATTTGTCTAATTTTATTGACTTGCGATTCCGATAAGTACTTGTATCAGACTTTACATGAATATCTATCTGTACGCGTCCTAAGTTATTAGTATAGATATTTTATAGATACTTTGAAACTTTTTCGAACGTTGTTTCAATTCTTTAGCTGTTATGAATGTGTTTATATAGCGGATTGTGCTCACGTGAGCAGTTGATCTTTTTTGACCTTCGAACTAGATTCAAAAATGCATGTCTCAAGTAAAAAAGATCAAACCATCAATGGGTGGGTCGTCAATTATACCTGCAAACTAAACCATGTACAAGAAATTTGAAGATTAACCGTTTGAGTACCAAGCAGCGCGATCCCGCTGTTCAGATTTCATGTTGAAAAAACCCAGACAGTTTTGAAAAAAAAAAAACTGTCGAAGAAGTCCAAGCAGCGCGATCGCGCTGTTTAGATTTTATTTCAAAATTGTCTGGATTTTCTCTGGGATTCTTCGACAGTGTTTTTTCAAAACCGTCTGGGACTCAAACGATTAATATTCAAACGTGCTTTCCCATTATATTTAAAGTCACCTCAATGATTTCTAGAACATCATACCCTTTGAAAGTATTATTTACAACTCAGCTCATGAATTCGGCAAAATGTCAAATTAGCAGCTTCGATATCTCGAGCCAGCGTTGAATAGAAAAAGAGAAATTAACTTTTATTTTATTTTCCCTTCTTTTTTATGAAGAGTTATTAAAAATTACAAATACAAAGTGTCTCTAAGCAAAATTTCAGTAAAAACAAAATTTTATGCTTTCTGCCTGCATTCAAAAACATAAACTTTTAGTTTGACTTTTCAAATATGTATAGCATTTTAGACATTGTTGTAATAACCACAACGTATTATATTACGCTGTACCTTGACTTTCGAAGCATAATCAACAAAGCTCCTTAAATGCCATTCGCCTATACTTTTAAAGGCTTCGACAACAGTTGTCGAATCGCCTGCAGTCAGATATTATGTTTAGTTATGGGGAGTTTTCACCCCTTACTTTATCGCCCAGCATTGAAAGCATTTACTAATAAACACCGGCATGACTGCTAGGGCATGGAATTTCATTTCAACTAATAATTTTAATATAAATGTTTTCACTTGGGTGTAATTAAAAAAGTATAAGCAAAAATAGCAATTTCTCTATTTGTTTCAAATCAATTTATTTTCCATTTCCTGTGTCCTGTAGCTCTGAACTCATAATATTGAGTTTCTTAAAACTCTTGACTATGTACTACAACCGCAAGAGGTATTTAACCATAATTTCAAAGAAAATTGAAAATTCGTTTCTGATATGTCTTAGGAAACAAAGAGAAATGTATTTTCTGATGGGATTTCAATTAAAATTCTGTGGCCAAAACCACTGAAAGATAATTAGTTCCAAAGTATTTTCCTATGAATTGCAATACAATTAAAGCTGCTTTTGTACGATGTTTTTATGTGCGATCGGTTTTGTGCAACTTTTTTATGCGGTATATGAATTCGTATAGGTATAGGGGGAGAGAGAACGGGAGAAAGAAAGAGAGAAAGAGAAGAACAATATATGGATTTTAGACTACGACGACTTGTATTGTATTCTGTACATTTTGATAATACCTTCATGTTTAAAATGAATTGACTTAAGCTTGTCTGCCCGCCTGTCCGTCTTGTTTTCTTGTGTTAAACATGCCAGTCGCAATTTTTAAAATATTTTAAGGATATTTCTTGCACTGACGTATTTTGGCCCTGACGTGTATTCTCACAACGACGAACGCTAGTCAATATGGTTCGGATGAGATCACCTTTTTAACCATTCCCTATATACCGCCTTATTTCGAAATGTCATAATATGAGTAACTATGAGGTTATGAAGGGTATTTAATATTGGGTCGTGAGCAGGTATACACTTTTTACTTGTTTTTAGATAAACTTTACTTTCTCACTCCTCCTCTAATAAACCGGATTGTAATATAAAATTTGTTGCTTAATTATTGATTAATAGTAAGTCATAAAATGAATCTTCTAGAATATGTGGAAAAAAGCACATTTTTTTCATTTCGGTTTCGTTCCTTCTCCTGAAGACACCAGCTAGGTACTAGGTACTATGCACACCGGCTGGAAAATGACAGCTTAAGGCTTTATCTGTTGGTTTCTTGGTCAAAAGTCGAATGTTTTCATGCGAAAACTCGAGAATCACGCAGAAACCAATATTCTAAAAAAATCCTACATATTACTCCAACTTACTCCTGCTTTCCTTTTATCCTTCTATAAAGGAAGCAAAGTAGACAACTTCCCGAAAAAATTGATAGCAGCACACTAATAGGGACCTTGTGCTTGGGGAAATTGTTATGAAATCTTATGTCAGAACATCTTTATTATAATACTCCACGAGAGCTAATGATAAGAAAAATAATTTAAAGACAACATTCTCATGATATCAGACTCCTTTGACTGCCTCTAAATTCATGTACAGTTTAGTTTTGTTATTAGAAAAATTTTCATTCCAACGATAAAAAGTTGCATATTGTTTGCGCGTGTTAAGAACTTTTCTGACACTAAGTGCCTTGTGTGCTGCTTGCTAATCATTCTTTACGTAATTATGCATAGTGTAAATTATACTTGAAATGTTAACTTTTGTTTTAACCGAGAGAAGAATAAAAAAAAAAAGAAAACGTTTATTAAAATATGATAACAAACTAAACCGTATTCATCAAGCACTTCATTGAAATTGGAATAGAGAAACTCTTAAAGATGTGTATATGCAGCAAAGGAAGGTTGCCACTTCATTTACTCTAAACAAACATAGGGCTTATACGCTTTAATAATGAAGTTGTCTTAATTAGTGTAAAAGTGTCTTGATATTGAGAAAGAGCATTGAGAGCATTTCACCCACACATTTCTAATGTAATGGCAACAGTAAGTAAAGAATCATTCGAAAACCTACCCATGAAGTGACCGAAGTATCGAAATAATTCCAAACTTTGGTAAATGGTAATCTAAAAATTTCCAAAAATTTTTATAAAAATCAGACAAATGGTTTTGAACGGTATGTTTCCAGATTCGATCGTGTTAATGGAATAGACTCCAGACTACCAGATACACCGTTGGTTATATAGGTTACTTACCAAGAAATGTGCCTCAAAAATCGAAGGAGAATGATTTTTCAATTCGACAAAGCTAAAGTAGATCCGATACATGATCACAAGTTAAGCTTAAAAATTGATAGGTTTCGACTACAGACAACTCCACAGTCGGTGAAAAACTGCAATATGTAGTAAGCTTTGACGAGTTTTGAACAATAATCGAAAGGATTGGGGTCCAGTAGTAATAAAGAGAGACTTTAACTTTCAACTTAAGCGAAATTTGATTCAATCACCCTTTTTGGTTGAAGTGTTGACCTAATAGTACTCACATTAGACAGATTAGTACTACTGGTGGACACGCATAGCGTAGTTTTTGCTTACAACTTTTAAAGGAACTATTTACAGAAACTTATTTACGAAAATGAAAAGAACCTTATTTCCAGAAACTAGAGCCTAAGTTGGACTGACCCATACTTGATGACCTTCTTCTTTCGCATGTCACGTTTGAACTCTTCTCACTTTAAGCATATCATCTATATCTGTCTATATATTTTTTGAAGACACGTACTGAATATCAGATTTGGTGCTGATATTTCTGTTAATCTCGGACTTCCCGGGAAGTTTTGTTAATCATTTCGTTTATCCCCGCCTACGTTCAGCGGCTTTGTTTTGGGAGAACGGCGGATAAAGATCGTATATTTTTCTTTCATTTTCAAGGCAATTAAGCAGTTTTCATGAAAATTTACTTTATCGGATACATGCTAGCAATGATTTTGCTCGATGGGCCACTAATATTTTTATAAACAGATGATACGTATCCAAGAATGGCCTCAATTTATTTAAATTTATTTTTGCTTCGTCTATCACTATCTTCATTCTAGGCCATGGTCTTACCACCTTTAGCGAAATGGCCTTATGAGAATGGTTTCACGTTTACAACGTGGTTTCGTCTGGATCCTATCAACTCGGTGAATATCGAACGTGAGAAACCCTACCTCTATTGGTAAGTTGTTAAATAAAAGATTGCTATTTTTTTGTAAACTCACTACAGTTATACCCCATTCGTAAGGTTGTAGGAGAGGAAAGTCGATATCTATGCTTTCTTTTATGCAGATTCGTTTTCCTTACATAGCTCGTATCTTTGCAATGCTACCCTGCATTGTATCTGGAAGATCATTGGAAGATTGAAATTGAACATATGTGTGGTTTTTTGCAGTTCGCAAAAGTCACTTAATTGTAATTAAGGAAATTCTGGCAGCAGCAAATGTTGAAATAGAACGCTAAAATTAGACCCTTTGTATGCGGACATCAGTTTCATGAACTAAGACTATAAACGAGAATTTTTGCAAAAATCTTAGCAAAAATACCGAAATCATAATTAGTAACGGCTGTCGCTTGCTCTGTTTGCTGCAGAAAATATCGGGAGCAACGATTGTATACTTTACTTGACGTCTTGTAAACCTACGATCAACCTCACATTTTAGCTAATACCTTATTCTTCCGATGTACTTTAGAACAAGGCGACTAGAATGTTACTTAATGTTATCGAATGAAAGGAAATCTTAATAAACATTTTACTTACTAAAGAATATATATATATATAGTACAAGGGTAATCTTGGGGGAAATTGTTAATCGTTATACTAGTGATTTTGAAGGATTTAGTGTAAGCAGAGGCTACGAAATATATATATATTCTGACACTTTGTACAAAATTGAGATTAGGCGAATCTCAGCCACTTTGTTGTGTACCTATTATCGAGTACACACAAAGTACAAAGTAACGCTGTTAATGAGCAGCCGTTCGCATGCTTCCTCTTTCATTCTCAATATTTGTATTTGGCAAACATTCTGTTAGTTTCTTTATATGACGTCACATTTTCTCAAACGTTTGCACAACAGAGCATATATAATTCTGGGTTTTTAAGTGAATATGCGCTATAATGTACTTATAAGTGTTTATGTATGCGAAAAGACCAAAAAGCAGGTATGTATGTAGCATATATAATTTGTTTTTTGTTTCATCGCTTATTTTGAAGAATTGAAGAATTCTATATTTTATGTTCGCCAGATGCTTCAACAAATTTCAATGAAAATTTTCACATTCAGAAGTACGAAGAAGTTTTTTACTATTAACAAGATTTCGATTGCAATAATAATTTGTCTTTATTCTAATCTACATATTATTTATACTTTTATTAATTTTATTTACCTACACCCTACATATTTGACACATTTCCGAAACCTTTCACATCACATATGACTCAATGTCTTATAGAATATATTCTCGAGTGTATTCTGAAATTTTTTCATATTTCTTCATATCATATTTTCATTGCAATTTATTGAAGCAATTCACACGTATATTATTTAGAATTTTTCAAGGCCAAATAAACGACGAAAGGAAAACAAATCATATTTTCCACCCACCTATTGTTCGCACATGCACTCTTTCATATGTACCATAGCGCATATTCACCTAAAAATACAGAATTATATACGCTTCCGCTTTGAAAACGTTTGAGAGAATGCACAAATAATGAAAAGGAAGGAGCAAGCGTGCCAATGGTTGACAATTATCAACATTATCACTGTTAACTATTGATAACGGTAAACAAAATGCGCCTGAGATTCTCCTAATCTAAAGCATTTAAACAGGGTTAAGACGAACGAACTTTGCACTGGTCGGTCGAATGATCCAAAAATTATGAAGAAGTCGTTAAAGTATGCCAACTACCAGACATTGTAGGCATAATAAAATAATGCACATCGCATATTTGTGCGGTAGATTGGTGCCGTGTTTGGTCGCATTGGGAGGAAGGCAGTGCAGCAGCAAAACTAATTCCATCTGTTCGCAAGAATAAGGCAGCTTTTTTTTGGGAAACGCGTTAGATCGGTGAAAGAAGAATTACCAACGATGAAAAAGGCTAGTCTACTTGGGCTCATTATTTTAAGGGTCCCTATTACTTCCCCAATAAACAAGTTAACTAGGGAACGTATGCCGATCTAAAAGACTACAAATTTTTCTTCTTTGATCTGGATCTATACACACTGAACATTTAAAAAAAAAAAAAATTTCAAAATTATCCAAACAAGCTCTTTAAAGGTGCAGTTTGATTAAGTGCAACATCTCTGTTGATAAAAGAAACCCTACAATTAAAGATTTGCAGTAAGCAACAGAGACCAGCTTCTTCGCTTGCATTTCGAGTAGTTATACTCGAATACTTTGCATTCTTGCGTTTATAGATAGAATTTTGAAGATTTCTTTCTAAGTAGGAATAAATAATTATGGTAATAGCATTTCATTTATTTTTATTTCTATTTATTTTTATAGTTTTAAAACTTCAAAAGGTGTCGGTTATACTGCACACTTTGTTGGTAACTGCCTGGTATTGACTTCAATGAAAGTTAAAGGCAAAGGCTTTCAACATTGTGTTAAATATGAATTCCAACCAAGAAAGGTAAGTTTTAAGTAATTGAATCACTTGGCTTTATTATTATAAACTCAATTATGCATTTGCACATAAGAATATAATTCACTTATATATTATATACTTATCAAGTATAATAATAAGAATAATAAGAAGAGGGGATGAATGGAAAGAAGAGCTTAGGGTTTGTGATCATTCAAGAGCATTGCAGAGTTGATGGTTTAGCTTTCTGTAACTATTAAAAGTCAATTTTAAATCCGCTAAGTCAAGGAGAGTTTGTAAAAAATAATCTTCTTCTTCTTCTTCTTCATAACAAAACGGATATAGAATCCTCCTATGCTAGAAAACTACTTCTTTTAATAATAAATTTGTTTCTCATTTTCTTACCTCTAAATAATTGGTGCTTAGATCGCGCGGGGGGAATGTGCACGCAATCTTTCTCCTAAATATTTGGAGACATTTTAGAACAAAAAAGAACAAAAAAAAATTAAAATGCAATTAATTTCAATAATTTTCGACAAAAAGAATATTTATTACTATATGGCGTATGTTTGGTAAATGATTATTTTGATGAGATAATTGCAAGGCGTATATTAATCAATCGCGAGAGAGAGAGAGAGAGAGCGAGAGAGATCACACAGTTATTAAAACAGTCAGTTCTTCAGGAACCTTGAAACATTTACGTATTTAGTCATGGAAGACACCAGCAGTACTAAGTTTCGTTTTCTTTTTTTTTTTGTTTCGTCTTTAGTGGTATATGATAGCAATCGTGTATATTTATAATCGTTGGACAAAAAGTGAAATAAAGTGCCTCGTAAATGGACAGCTAGCGTCCAGTACTGAAATGGCGTGGTTTGTTTCAACAAACGATGTAAGCTTTCACTTATTAAGATGGAGAAAAAAAAAATTTTTTTTAATTTTTGTTTGTTAATTTTATTATTAAATCATTGCAGCCTTTTGACAAATGTTACATAGGAGCGACACCGGAATTGGATGAGGAACGTGTTTTCTGTGGTCAAATGTCAGCAATATATTTGTTTAGTGAAGCTTTGACAACACAACAAATTTGTGCCATGCATCGACTGGGGCCGGGGTATAAGGTAAAAATAATTGTTATTTTTTTTCAATTTTTTCCTGCAAAAAAAAAAAAAAAAGAACAAAAATGTTTAAATAAGCAACACTTACATACTTTTGTATATTCTTATCTTTCTTTTAAAAACTTTTTTTGTCTTTCTCTCTTTCTTTCTCATACATCTTTTGTACGTACGTTGTTTAAAATGCCTGCACTCTGACTGTATATGTCACCGGCAAATAAAAACAAAAATTGTCTAACACCGCCCGATGTCTATCAATCAAAAAAAAATTGTCATAATGCTATCATTTACGTATATATGTATCGTATCTTCCTTTCTTTTTTCTTTTTCTTTTTTTTTTTCTTTTTTTTTTCTTTTTCTTTTTGTATATGCGTCTGTTTGTAAACTATCGTCCAAATGCGAATGTTGTCTCCGTGCAAACTCTGAAACTCAACTTGAAACAGTCGCAATTTCGTTTCGATAATGAGTGCTATCTGAACCTGCCGGACAATCATAAAAGGGTGAGTCAGTCACAACAACAGCAACAACAACAACAACAACAACAGCAACAAACCCAACAACAACAACAACAACAACACCAACAATTGCTACGTTCTAGAAGTATATCAATGGCCGAACAAGATGCCCAAACCATTGACTGGTCAGATGAGAAATTGGATTTACAAGCAGCATTTGTTAAAATTAGGGCCGTACTGGCGGCACGTAATGCCAGCACAAATGCTGCTGTCTTACAAACACTGACCGGCAATGGTAGCGGAGGCATTATTGATAATAGTAGTAGTATGAAAATAGAAAATTCCACAGCAATAACATCTAACAGCACAGAACAGACTAACATGAATAGTAGTTCAGTGGCTGCTCATGATGCCTGCAAATCCTGCAGCATTGATACGTTGAGTTACATACCTACAGGCTTCGCTTCCTCAATCGGTATTTATTTTTATTTTTATTTTGGTTACTTTTGCTTTTCTCTACATTTGTTTTCTTTTCCTTCTCATTTTTCATTGTTTATTGCACTTCTCTATAATAAATACCCTTTACTAAGAATTTTCTAGAAAGCTTTGTTCTTATTTTCTCAAGAATTTGGAATCATTTTAAAATTTTATCGCTCTATCGATTTGATTTTACCTTCGTTTCTTTGTAATAAAACTTAAGAGAGACGAGAATTATATTTTGCTTTAAAAGCGAAAACATTTCTTCGTAAATTTTATTATATCCGCCATCAAAGATAGAATTTCTCCTCTCATATATGTAATGCCTTGACTAGTCTTGATGACTATAAGAATTCCTAATATTTAGAAACTCATACAAAGCTTAGTCCTTAACACCGAAACGTTCCTCGTATCAACGAAAGCCTTTTCATAGCATACTTTCAAGAGTTAGTTTAGTCAATAAATTTATGTGCGCGCGTGATCCTAATGAGCTTACGTACGCGTCTTTTGGAAACAAAGGAATTGTAATTTCGTTATATCAAATGTAAAAATTAATCCTAATCGGTTTCCCCAAGAGTTGGAATTCTTTTCTTTATGAAAATTTCTTAAACTCGTGCGTACTTCATCTGAAGGTACTGTCTTTAAAGTTTGCATGCACCATAAGTCGTACCTCTGATCTGTACAGAAGAACATCGTTTTTTACAGTGTGTGTGCAAACGCACTTTTCCTATCTAATTCGAAAGATACCACTACTAGTGGGTGCACTCATTAGACAGTGAAATATCTCTCTTGACTTTTTTGGAATGATTCATTGGCTGTAGCGTGCTTTATAAGAAGTTCTTTCAGCCAAATAAAAACGTCGCTAACGCATCACTACCATCAAGAATGATGCAACATGCAGTTGTGAAGATTAAATTCGGCGCCACATGCCATGACCCTCATAAATTATTAGCGGCGTTTAACTGGAATGTAGGAAACGTCATCTCTGCATTCATTACGAATCAATGATTGATTGAAAGATATTTTATCCCTCCAAAAGGATTGGATTTGACTTTTCAAAACAACGACAACATTAAAAAAAACGACGTCAAAGGATTAGTTATCCTCTCAGCCTCTCGTCCTCTTCATATCCTGTCAGAAATGTGGGAAAAGCGCATAGCTACCAATAAATTAAATATATTATAAATATATCCTACTGTTCTCTTGGAAGTACAGTCTCCTTTTGTCTGATAAAAAGCCGGTCAGGATTAATTTGCACTCTTGATGTTTGCTTATGCTGCTACATTCGTGACCATACAGCATTATCGAAAGCAATAAAAATTCACAGTACAGTATAAGTTTTCGATTGTTTTACTCATGCCCGTCCGTCGTACCGATGCACATATATTCTTAGGTTAATATATTTAAAAAAACAAAGCAAGTCTCAAAGTTTGTTTATCGCCGTTGATATTAGAAATGATAGATTACCTGATCGCATTAAAGCTGATATATGCTAGTCGGTTTAAAGAGCAAGGGGAAAGAAAATCTAGGTAAAGGGTTGGTATTGAGAATTTCATTTTAAACTAAATGCATTCATCATATCTATCTTTTTGTATGGTTTTCTTCTATTTTATATAAAATTAATTTTATTTTTTTCTTTTTTACTTTTTTCTGCCTTTTGTTGTCGTTTTCTTCTTAATTGTTTTTATTTTGTTTCCGTATCTGTTTATAATTGTTTTTGTGCTCTGCTGTATATCTGCCTGCCATCTGTGCGTATCTTTTTGCGTACATTTAGATCACTTGAGACGTATGTCGTCTTCATCGTTCTCCTCTTTGGATCATATACACGGCTTTGGCGGTAATGTTGAAGAGCTGAATCAATTAAGAACTGTAAGCTGTTTTTTTTTCTTTTATTTTCTTACTATTTTCAATTAATTTTTTATTTTCTTCCTTCTTTTTTTTTTTTTTTTTTTTTTTTTTTTTTGTTAGCATATTTTTTCGATTTACTTTCTTTGCTTTTATTTTACGGCCGTTTCAACGAAAGGAATATTTTTTTCATTTAAATTCAAATTGATTTGCTGGTAGGGGTTTAGAAAATATTTTTCATGTTATTGTTGTTTCGTGTTCTTATTGTCTCTCCACGGATGGGTATACGTAATGTATGTGTGTAGGTGTACATATAATTTTAGCCCTGAAGCTTTTTCCAATTAAACATGATTTTTTGTTCACTGACACTGAGCCAAAGGGTAAGAGAACTTTGTTAGCGGAAAAACAACTAAAACAAACCGTTTTAACTGAATTCTTTTAATTATCGAAATTATTAGAGTGTAAACCAATAAAAATCAATTGAATTAAACAGAATCAAAAAAACAGAAGAGAAAATAAAAGAGAAACAGCCACAACAACATTCGCATCAGAGCCTTGCAGCCTTCATCATTTATTTATGTATAGCACTTTTCAACATATACATACATATACATATACACATACACATACACACATACACATACACACATACACACAGACACAGGGCCATAGAAAAACTACTTAAATATGCATTGGAATGTGTTTTTATGCCCGAATAGAGCTAATTGTACAGTTAGTTAACTAATCAAATGTGGCTTAGTTGTTGTTTTTATTGTGGCGTTTAAATCGTATTTTAGACGTTTAGCTTTTTGATTTAATTTAATTTCGCTTTAAAAGTTCACTCAATTAAAAGAAAAAAAAAAATTCCTTTTAAATTAATTTTTGATAAGCAAAATTCAAGTACACTTGACTTTCGGTGCATCGAGTTTTTTTCTTTTTTTTTTTTTCATGTGCATATGTATACGAAATTAATTTGAACACTTATTCCATATGAAAAATTGACGTGCATAAATTATGTATATTCGCATCGAAGTGAACATAACTTCAAGGTTGCGACATTGCGAGAAGGGAAAATATTTCATTTGCATTCGTTTAACTATTGGTGACTCAACTACTTCGATAATAGTCATTTTTCTCTTATCATTGGATCCGTACTCATTAGTTCTCTCAAGGATCAGTCAACTCTAGTAAGAATAAAAACATAAATAAGGAGAGAAGGAGACAGACCGAAAAGAGATCATATAAAGATCCGCAAAGTAAAGATTACGGCAAGCGGAAGGAAATAAATAAATCGTATGAAACCTTTGTCGAAATAGTGAAATAATAAACAAACGCAAATTCCCTCCTTTTCTATTAAAGTCTTCATCAATTTTCAGTTCTCTATGGCATTTGGGTTTCCACGATATTTAAATAAACGGTATTTTGAGCGAATAATCTCTTGGCCTTTTTTCTGCCATTTTCTGTCACCATTCCAAACAATTATTCCAGAATTTTGGGAATTTGAACAGAGCCATGTAATTATCACAGAAGTTTTCTGTAGCCTGTTGTACGGATAAGAAAAGAGATGCAGGGCGGAACAAGATTGGAGGATGAACGATGAATGAATCAAAATTTTGCGGACAAGTTCTCTTCACTTTTGCGAAGTGATTAAAATTTTGTGCGGTCTCGCATTGGATTGATGGAGCTAAAGCCACCATTCCTACTGATCAATTCTGGACGCTGTACTTCAATTTTGTGCTTTAATCGTTTTACATGAGAACGGTAGAATGTGATCGCAGCTTATGATCCACAATACTGTTTCAATTCCACCACACACAAAGCATTACCTTACGTCGACGTCAATCCGGTTTGCCCCATCACTTGTGCCGATTCATTCATCTTCAACCACTTTTCTTTCCGCATAAATGGCTTCGTTTCGTTTTGTTCTAACAACAATTCGCAGATACATTCATTGTTAGTTCCCATGGTTCCCACTCGAATATAGAATTTTTTTTTTTACATTACTCAGCCTTCTGAAAATGAATGGAAAGTATATTTTGGTCAATTCTGCTCAACGATTCGGCAACAATGTCATAAAATGAAATCTCCATTGTATGGATCCCTTCTCAATTTTTGGAAGGATCTCACCGACTTTATCAACAGTTGCTCGACCACGGAGTGTGATGCATTCTTAATGATTTAGATAAAGCCTGCTTCGCCATAGATACCGTGAATTTTTCAATAAATGTCCAAAACGTTATCGCCTAAACCGAAGTAATATAGCAAAATATAGCAAAATGTTTCCGAATTTTGGCTCACTCTTAAAACTTAATTACTTTCGACATTATTTATACATTAATAAATGCGACAATGATTCGTAGATTATTATCTTTTAAACGCGCTGCATCGTATGGGTCTGTGTCATCAATGCTACCAAAGCTACGCGATTCTAAATTCTATTGTGAAAAATTCCATGACAACTTTTTCATGGATCAAATTTTAAATAAATATTTGTTACAATTTATTTATTGAGAAAAATATATTAATATTTTCTATCTTCCATTACAAATACAAGGGCAAGGCTCGCTATAATTCCGCTCCTCATTAATTTAACTTAATTTAAATTATTTATCTTGGAGAATATCGTTTCACAATAGAAGCACTGTAGTGGGCCACAGTCCACCATTGAATGCCCTGCACCATCCTACAGTTATACGAATAAGGACTTTTCAAAATAAGACATTATATGGGAAATAGTCAAAAAATTGGTCGGATCCGAACCATTTTCAATAGCGTTCGTCCTTGAGTCAAAACAAGTCAGTGTAGCAGATTTTATCAAAATATCTTAATATTATGGCCTGTAGGTTGAACACAAGAAAACAAGACAGACAGACGGATAGACAAACTTATTTAGTACGAACGGGTAAACAAGTCCTACTTGATGTTGACGACATTCGTGCAAATTGAATATACCCTCGTGCCGTCATATACCACGATGTATGGTGTAGGGTGCAATGCACAATTTATAGATGGAAAAATTTTTGAACCCTTCTTTAAAACTTAAATAAATAAAGAGAAAAATAAAGAAAACTCATATCGCACGTGCACATGTCTCGTCGTAACAGAGCCATACGGTACCAAATTTTATTCATACGTGTTTCCCAGAAAAACACAAACACGTTGTACGACGAGCGTACACATACCACATATAATATGTGATGATTGTATAGACTACTTAATGCTCTGCGATTATATTTATTATAATTTTTGTTTTCTCAATACGTATTTCAGGTACTTTACGATGGTAAATTATCAAATGCCATTGTATTTATGTATAATCCAGTGGCAACCGATGGTCAACTATGTCTGCAATCGGCTCCCAAAGGCAATGTATCATATTTTGTACATACACCGCATGCACTTATGTTACAGGTAAGTTTTTGTTTACTTTTCCTTTTTTTTTTTTTGCCTTGCCTTTGAAAATTATATGAGAATCGTGTAGAGGCATAAAGTTTCTCAAGCATAAATTTTAAGTGCTCTCTAGAGTAGGTTTTTTTTTTTTTTAAACTCTTATGTGTCGACTTTGCTTAGTTTTTATATGTGAAAAATGTATTCAATGTTGTTGTTGTCGTACAACAAATTTTCAGTTTTATATAAACTTCTCCTATTTCTTTACCTTCTTTTTTTTTTGTTTTTGTTTGTTTTCTTTTACCTCTTTTCTCCTTTAGGACGTTAAGGCTGTTGTTACACATTCCATACATTGTACTTTAAATTCAATAGGCGGCATACAAGTTTTATTTCCATTATTCTCACAATTGGATATGACGCATGAGGGTATAAATGATATGAAACGTGATCCGACATTATGGTAAGTTGTGTTTACTTCGGTTATTGTTTTTGTTTTGCTTTCGCTATTTTCTCTCAAATTTTTGATTAAATCTTCCGTGCACTTTTGAGATTTTCTTGATAAACTGTACAAGTTTTTTCAGTTCAAAATTATTGGGTTTCATTTGTGAATTGGTGGAAACGTCACAGACTGTACAACAGCATATGATACAAAATCGTGGTTTCTTAGTTATTTCATTTATGTTGCAACGTTCCTCGCGTGAACATTTAACTTTGGAGGTTTTAGGTTCATTTCTCAACTTAACAAAATATCTCGTGACATGCCTATCGGCCAACAGTGATTTGCTATTAAAGCAGGTAATTATCGTAACATTTCACTCTTTATAAATATTTCTGCATATGTTTATATATAAAAACATATATATATATATATATATATATATATATATATATATATATTGT
>CCAG010000761.1:0-24149 GCA_001077435.1 Glossina morsitans morsitans | reverse complement strand
TGTTTTTTTTTTTTAATACAAAATATTTTTTCAATTCCTTGAAAAATGGAAAACAATAAAGCATGTTTGAATACATGTTTGTGTTTTATTTGACTTCAAATTAAATAACCAACAAAAAAAAAACTTTCTTTTCTATATTAAAATTAGTGATCGGAAAAGTTAAAAAAAAAGGAAGAAAAACAATAATAATAAAAAGACCAATGAAAAAAAACAAAAAAAAAAATAAAACCTAATGCATGACAATGATTTCTCAAATATTACTTACTACGTTTTGGTAATGAATTTCTTTTTTATATGATTTCTTGGTGTGTGTCTTTTATTTTTCTATTTTGTTACAGTTGAACATGGGCTTGCGATCTCCCTTTAAAAAAGTAACTTTTATTTCTGAATACAGTTGAACACAATTACTACTTATCCTTATTCTATTCGTTCCAAATGATTTAATGTTATATAATATTATTCTCTGTGTTCTCTATAAAACATTTCAACTTTTCAGTTATACTTAAGTAGCATAGAAAATTCTTCATATCCGTCGATTCAGACAGAATATTGAATAAGCTATAATCAAGTTGATTCGTTAAGTTACCAACGAATTCGACAAACAATTCTATCAAGAGTACCAGTTTTCAGTTATTCATCTCAATTGCAAGATCTGAACTCGTGCAGATACTCTCTTAATTGAATAGAAAAATAAGGGATGAGAGGGGGACAAGGATTGACTGCTAACCTAATACGCCGACAAACGAGCAAACAGAACAAAAAAGCGAAAATACCTACCTAAATAGATAACAATCGAAAAGACCGAAGGGATAGGGCTTAGCAAGCAAAGCAAGAATTTTAAATTGATCAGAGCTAATTATATTCCTCAGCCTATATGTGGCTATTATAAAAAAAAAAAAATTAGAACTTTATCGCGTTCATTATAGAAATCGTAAAAGCCACTTTCTCTCAACTCGTATGTATGTGAAATATAAGTTGAATGACTTGTGCCCGTGCAGAGATCAAACAGTTTTAGTTTCATGAGTCCTTTTTTTGAGATGCAAAAATTTATAAGAGTTTCCCTTGCACAAAATTACGTTCATCAATCGTGTCTTTAACACGTGTCACTAAATCCGATCCCGTCTTTTTTTCAGAACATAGAATTCATAATTGTTCTGAATGTGATTTGGAGACGTTCGACTTCCTGAGTCGAGTCGGCTGACCAGGAAGCTATTGCTTGGAAACTGGCTTCTGAATCTATGGTAGTAGATCCGCATGAGTAGCCAAATAGGAAAGAATCGCGACCACCAAGTGAGTGATCGCGGATTCAAATCTCAGTGCGGTTGAGCTTACTTCGGCCGTAGCCATAGTGAGTAAAGTGAGAATCGGTAAAAGCACAACACTTACCGATTGGGCACACACCCGCTAGGTTGTGGCCGCCAACTACTTATTTCTTTGTTTCCTTATCTCTCCTCACTTGGGTCTGATCATCACTGCCTTATGCGAATAGGGGAACTGTCCTAAGCGATTGATCATACAAAAAAAAAAAAAAAAACGAAAAGTACCATCGATTGTTCAATAAAGCAATTTGCTCACATTCCGGTTTGAAACGGGTGTTTACTTGTAAAGTGCCGCTCCAAATCAGAAATGAAGTGAACACAGCTGTTCGGGAAGATCGTTGTTTGGTGCGTTTCTTTCTTCTGGCGGCGTATACATTTGTCATTCAATCTATATTAGAGGAGTCGTACATTCGCACGTTTCATTCTATGTTGTCCATGTTCGCTATCTAAAGCGCTTTTCAATAAAAGACTCAGAAAAAGATAGGGGCCATGCATGGACCAAGTGTCATAAAGGAAAAAATCTTTTGCAAAAAAATTTTGATTTCAAAGATACTTCTCGTTCCAGTCGGGTGGTCACAACAAAGTTACAGTTACAGAGTTTAAAAGCTATTTAATTACTACCGAGATGGAATATAACCTCAAAATTTATCAATCACCTTTGATATTAACTTGATATAGCTTATGATAGGGATTTATTTGTAGATTCAAAGATATTCTTATTGTATGATGTCGGAAAGAAAAACAAAACGTTTTCACGATATCTGTAGCTTTATGTTTTCAAGAATCAATAATTCGTTGAGAAATATATATGGAAGACTATACAATTCGAACTCCTAGAAATCGTAATGTATTGAAGCGATCCATCTGAACTTGATCTGTATAATTAAATCGAAAAATACATTTTCCAGCATTGAATTTCCCATCACAATTGTGCCATCGATTTGAGCTAAAACAATGGAAAGAGAAACGGACAGATTGTCGGATATAATTCACTCTATTCTAAATCACATAACGGAAAAAATTTACTAATTAGCTCACCTCTTCATTCTTAAAACCGAAAAACAAATGCGTGTATTTAGCGATCTTTCAATTCATTGTCTTCATGCTTTATTTTTGTTAAATCTACCTCCTCGAAGTTTTGTATGTTTAAAGTAGTAGTTACTTTAGGATGCTCTTAGCTCTTAGATTAGCTTATATGCATATGTTTGGAGAGAAGATCTACGCTTACTTCTAATGTGAATATATTAACTATTTGCTTTTGCTATATTCCGCTCTCATTTTTACCTCCCCTCACAGTAGTCACTTGCTTTTCCACCAAATAGAAAACCGTTGCTTAATTATCGTACCATTTTCATAGCAGTCAGTGATTTTTAGCTCTAGAACTCGTCCATAGATTGCCTTCACATGATATGCTCAAATTTCTTTGCTGTTTCGGGAAGCGGCCAGATCTGCTGTATTAACAAATATTCTCTTATGCTACTTGACCCATGTCAATGGGAATCGAGTCCAATTGTCGTGACATACGTATATAAAACATGCACATGAGAATGGTACGATTTTTACGTCAGCAACGAAGTTATCATCATTTTTACACACGTGTACATACGCACACATATTATATTAACTTTATTAGTTCTATTAGGTAGAGAAATTATTAAAAATTTACATAAATTTTTATTGTAACCATCACTGGAAGATGAAATAATACTCACTTTGTCGTTCCATTTCGAAATGTACGCAGACGTCGTTCATTAACCTAAAATTCCAAGTCGATTCAATTAAATATTTACTTTGTTGACGTATACTTTTCACAAACAAATTGTGACGTAATTCGAGCAAAGTTTCCGTTCCTTCCTTCCGTTTTGTTCATCTCCAACTTCTTTAACATGTGGAAACATATGGAAATTAATGGAGTATTTGTTGTATGTAGTCCATCGTTGAGCAATGTTGCTATTGAGCCTCTCCAGAAAGCTTTAATACAATTTTATTTATTTATTACAAAGTTACTTGCGTCCGGACCTTCCCAGAAATGATTGAGCAGCAGAATTTTTCTTGTAGTTGTAGTAACTAATGGTTAAGTGACGGCAAAAACGATTGACTGTCGAGAGATTGATTCTCTAATCCTGCAGTGAATGTTCTCAGATATTCTATCAACAATGAAACTCAATTATTGCTTTGTTAGATTTTCCTCACTTTAGACATTTTTGGTTTAAAGTTATTTTTTGTCGACTTCGATACAAATACGTTGAAGTATCCGAAGCATGAGAATGCTACGAAATTATTAGAATGCAAATCCTACTGGACTTTGCAAAGAATACAAAAATCGCCAAGAACTTTGTTCACCGCATTGAGGTCAATCACCCGATTTATTCAGTTGTCATAATTTTTCGTTTAAAATACAAACAAATATTTGACAAGTACGCATACAGAGATTTACTGAAAGAACGGTCTGTGAGAGTCTTATACAACTTTTTATATTAGTTGATCTCGTTATCATCACTTAATTTAGCTAAGATGGCTTCCGATGATCTTTCCAATGCAAAAAACATGTAAAGAAAGAATGGAAAATTAATTATTTGTGATCCACCCCTATATGAGAGGAAGCACATGACGACTATACGCAGGGTGAAAAGCTCACGTTGGTCACGATCTTTAAAAAAACTCTCGATTTTGGTTGCTCTGAAACGTTTTCATTTAAATATCTACGGCGTACATGCACAGTGGAACATATTTTGGAAATCGATAGAAATAAATATCTTCTGTCAAGGTTTAAGCAAAGACTCGCACCACTTGTGGCGCACCATTTAAATATGTGTGCAGAGTCGTTGCGTGTAAAAATACGACATCAGGCTGTATCGCAGATGCAATTGAATAATTGCGTGCTCTGTGGTCATTATTTTATATTATTTTTGGATTTATTCGGCCAGTGTTAGCAATAATTTCAATGTCGAACTAAAAATTTAATATTTTAGTTTCGCGCAGAGTTTAGATCTTGGACTGATAATATTTATGATAGCCATCCTAACTATAGCGTAACACATCGGGGTTTGGGAAAGCCTCCCGATGAGCCTTAGCATCTAGGATGTGTTGCGCAAATGGCACTATTTTTACGCAATGATTTCATCGGAAAGCCTTTAAATACTAATTTAAATCGGCAAAGCTTACCAATTTCCGATGTCAAGTATAAAGAAATTCCCATTGAAGAATTTCCATACAAGAGAGTTGAACGTAGTCGAGATGAAAAGATTTGCTGTAAAGTGCAATGTTTTACAAATGAGCACAGTTACCATGGCCAACATTAATGGACTTTGTAAAAAAGCAAGTGAGAACGTTATAGTCGGACAACGTCGTTCACTTGGTCCAGTAAAATTATCCACTCGTTTTGGTAATAAAATCCCAAAAATCACACGTTATTTTCATACAAAGGCCGATACCGATATGTTCCATCGAAGCCCGCATATTCGAGGATGGCCATATTTCATATGACGTAATCTAAAGTTGTGCAAACTTAATTTACTTCCTACAAATTTTATAATTTTTTTATAAAAAACTAGAAATTAGATTTTCTTTTCATATAAAGGTTTGCTTTTCTTGTTAACTGCTATTTATAGGCGTTGGAGTCTAAAGTATAGACCGATGTAACTCGAATTCCTTGGAGTTAATATTTTCTGCTCAATCGCTACTATCGACCAATTTTGATCATAAAATATTAAAAATTTCTCTGAAGAGCTTACTATTCATAAGAAATCTTACAAGGAGTGGACTCTAAAAAATACGTCCATGTGATTCAAATTAGGTTCACTCAATGCTTATGTCAAGTGGCTTTCATGAATAAATTTTCATCAGAAAACATTTACAACTACGCCTTTGCGACATATAAGGGTAGGTTTGCTGATACGCTGACAATTCTTATATGCGGCAGTATCCAAGCATCAGACCTACGTGATTCAAATTTTGTAAGGTTGACAAAATGAATATACCCCTCATCCTTCGGCGATGGGCATAATAATAATAATAATAATAATAATAATAATAATAATACTCTTTGAAAGCAATTTTCAGTTGTGCTTGATTTACCACAAGAAATATTTTAATGCAATAATTATTTCTACGATATCTTGACCTCGCGAATGTAAAGAAAACTTCATAGACATTTTTATTAATAAAGTTTGTACGAGTAGTTATGGTACAAGACTTTTATTGTGAAATAGTACTCATACGACACGTTAGCTACAAATTTTAATAAAAATCTATGCAAGTATTTGTAGAGTTATTCATTTTAATTCATAAAGAGCATGACGTCATTTTTTTCGTTATAATTTACTTTCCTCGAATAACATAGCACATGGAAGGGCATGAAATTTTTAAAGCTAATAATAATGTGTTTGATGAACATCCTTCCTTATATTTGCCATCTTTTTCCATATCATCTTTGTCACTCTCTCTCTCTTTCTCTCTCTCTTTCTCTCTCTCATTTTTTTCCTAAAACACATGTAATAAAAATATCCTTTAATTTAATACGAAAACCGCTACTAATGATACCGCTCTATGCGTTTTTCTATTTTATAAAACACAACAACTACAACACTATTCATATATCTTTTCTTCTTTCTTTTTTTTATATAATTTAATACAAACTTTATGCTCGTCCTGTACCACCACCAAACAAAATATAAATTATTACAATTTCAAAAAAAAAAAAAACACATGCCATGTTTTCTAACACCCAACTAAACAGTTTTACCAGGTGAAAATGCAAAAACAACCAAAAAGAAAAATAATGATAATAATAATAATAATAATAATAGATTTAAAATGTTCTCTTATTGAAAAAAAATATTTAAATATTTTTTTATGTTAAAGTTAATACCCATAAATGTTTCCTCTTTTAGTTGAGTAAATGTAGTATATTTACATATCTATATTTATATAATATTTGTGTATATTTTTCGAAAATTTTGCAAAGTTAAAAACCAAAAATATATGTTCGCTTTTCTGACAAAAAAAAGAAAAAAGTAAACTAAAGTAAATTAAAGTTTTAGTGCAACCATCACCATCACCATCACCTTATTATATAAATGTAATGTTTGTACCGCATTTACAACAACTCTTCATGAACGTTGTACATAAAGCATATAATCTTAACGAGTGGAAACTTTTCACGTTAATCATATCACGTTTGTCAGTCCGTGCGCTATGTTGTAATTCTCCAGCGCGTTAATTTCAATACACAAAACCCAAATTTAATTTAATCACATTGGTAAGCTAAAAAGAAAAGAAAGGGGGGTGGGAGGAAAAACTCTCAAAGGAATTTCGAAATCATGCCTTCAGCAAGCAACTTGCAACTGACTGTAATGACTTCGATTTATCTAATAATATAATTTGTATTAATGATCTGAAAGTTTGGCACAAAAATGGTCCCAGTTAACACGGGATTGAATTGTCTTAACTGACACCGCCCCCGTATATTCACTACATTTGTTTATGGTGATGGTTATCTATGATTTATGTTAAACTACTGGTACTTGTCTTACTTTTTTCTTCTTTTAAATTAAAAAATAAGAAATAAAAAAAAAAAAGCAAAACCAAATTTAATTAAATGAAAACATTAATAATTTGAACAAATTATATATATATCTGTATTATATATGAGTATACGTGATGGGTATATTACTACACCACGTGTTTGTTCGTCAAGCTATACCATACCATACCTTGTAAATCTGTTGCTGTTACAAAATTGTGCTTTCGATTTTGTTCTTCGTCTTATTTCAAGTCTTCTTTCAATTCTGTACTTAATTTTACTTTAAACAACTATTATCTTCTTCTTCTTGTTTTTTTATTTTTTGCTTTCAAACATGTTTAAGATATAACGTTATATTAACACATTTAATACACTTATACTGAAACATGATACTTTAACAACATTTTTCATTTCGTATCAATTTTGTTATGTTGTATGTTGTCTTTGCTTAAGAAACCCTTTTTTTTATGCATGACAAAGTATTTACAAGAAAGTAAGCGCGAAAAACGTCTCAAATCATAACACCACCAAGTCAGCGCACGCATTCCTGTAATTGTAGCGACATCGATATAGTTTAGGCGCTTTCCTGTCCAGCATTATAAATATTTCATCATCCTACTTATATTGACGAAAGTTAGGCAGGAGAAGTTTCGCACAATGGATAAATTCTTTATTAGCATTAATTTTCGAAAAACAAGTTGATTATTGCCTGCACTGAGAATCAAGTCCAGTAGTATTTCTCCATGTCACTATGTACATCTGCATATTGATACATTCCATTCATCAACCTACACAATTGTTGCTACTCTCAACGGCTGTCACTTTATATATTTTTCCGTCCTTCCGTCCTTCCGTTATGAGCGTCCAGTCTGTTCATCTGCCATCAGTTGATGATACCATCCCCACCAATCCTTTCAAGCGTCTCTCTTTGTCTCGAATTCAAACTAAATTTTCGCATTTCAAGGGGGAAAGATTAAGCTGAGGGACTAAAATATCACACTTAATCCAATTTTACAATTTAGTTCAGAAATTGGGCATGGTCTCATCACATACTTTAGAAATTTAGAACTCAAATAAACACGAAGTAAAAAAAAAAAACGCTTAGTGCATTTCTCATCAATCATTGCAAATGAAAGCTTAACCTAATCCAGGGTCGACAATTAAAGTAGAGGAAGCAAGCGTGAACATTATTGTTTGAAGGCATTGTTGACTATTAAATGCACTGCACGACTTTGCCTAATGAAAATCTTCTCATTCATGTAAAGATTTGTTTTGCTTGACAAACCCTATACGAGTAAAGGTCCGAAAAATATACGTAAGGACATCATTCGATGTATATTTTCGGTCAAGTCTTTCTATAACAAAATACATTTTCGGAATGCTAATCCTTCACATACACAAAGTAAAGATAAATATCGGGGAACTTCTTACTCTTATCGTTCTTCTAACGACAGCTATTTAACCTTCAAAAATGGGAAAGGAATTATTGCTTCTAAAAGTAAATGCGTGTAGAGAAAGTATTCAATCGGTCAACAACGGAGGTTACATTCGCCTTTTTGGTCGCCAAAGATCGGGACCACTAGGCTGCGGCCACCATCCTCTTATTTCTTTCTCTTTCCTCTCTTCTTTCTGTCTGCGTCACCGTGTTACGCGAATAAGGGACCATATTAAAAAAAGAAAAAAAATTCTCAAAATTCCAAGGTGATAATTGTTCAGATTTTAGCTTTGAGTAATTAATTAATTAATAGTCTTTGTTTTGGTTTTAAATTTTCAATCATACACTTTTCCTTCACCTGAGCAAGTTTAACGTCTCATTGATCAGAAATGATTAGTTTAAGGTACTTAACCTTTCATTTATCGCATACAAGTGTTGCCTTTCGTCCATCTTTAGTGATTGTACCTTTAATAATAAACCCTCTTACGCAATACTATAAATAAAGATATCGTACTTGGTTATTGAACAAATAAATCTAATTGTTTGCAGAAGCAAGTGAAAACACTTCAATGAGATACGGCCCACCATTAAATACCCTGCACCACCCTGCGGTTACTTATATAATAACTTTGCAAAATAATAAAGTGTTATAAGGGAAGTGGTCGATCAAATGGTCCGATCTGCATCATTTTCAATAGCGTTCGTCCTTGAACCAAAATGTTTGTGTATTAGTGCATTCATTTTAATCGAAACATTTCAAATCAATTGCGATCTACTGATTGAACACATGAAAACAAGATAGACGGACGGACGGACAAGCTTACATCGATTCCGAACATGTTTCTGAATAGATCGGTATAATAATAGGTGCGTCTATTCCACACCCTTCTGGTTACTGCATTCATCTGCACAGACTTATCAGGCCTTCGCATCACGAGTAGTGTAGGGTATAAAACGATTTTTATTATAACTGGAAGATAATCTCCAGGTCAGACTATGTTTACAGGTTTCGTCGTTCTTGCAAACGTGTACGCTACGAAAATTGAATGCTATTTCGCTAGTAAGCGGAGAGAGAATGCTGCACATTTAATATCTAAGATTAGTTCACTGAGAAAAACATTTAATCGACTTATTAGTAGTAGCTAGCTTAAGGCCGGTAAGCTATACAACAATTTAGGTCGTGCAAATTTTCAAGAAAAGCAGTATCAATAGCAGCAGGACATGTGGTAATGATAGTCTACTGCTTTTTACTTTATTATGTAAATTTTTGCTTGAATACGGAGCCTAGCGATTATTCGTATGCGTCTTATAAGTACGAGTTCTGAGTTACGCTTAAACAACAAAATTATCTGCCAGAAAGACCGATGAAAAAATGTTCAAGTCATTTACAAAATCACATTGTCATGCATTTGATAATTTTATTGCGTAACTTTTTTTTACAAATTCTATACATTATTTTATAAAAAAATTCATTCAACTTTATCTTTTTTTTTTTTTTACATTTCATTTCATTTTTATGATGCATGCTGTTTGTAAAAAAAAAATAACTAAATAAATAAATAAATGAAAAACCGTAAATTTCCTTCTTATAAATATTATTCCTGTACGTTATGGCTTAATTCGTCTACAACAACAATAACAACAATAACATCATTAATACATGTTTGTACATAAAAAAAAAAAAAAAAAAAAACAAAACCAAATAAATAAAAATAAAAAAAATAAAAAAAATAAAAAAAAAAAAACATTTCTAACTTCAACTATTTTACGTTGATTTGTTGCGAGTTTTTTGCCTTCGTTGATTCTTCTTTTACTCGTTTTTTGTGTGTATTTTACGTTACAACTGCTATTTACGCGAATGTCTGCCTGCCTGCCTGCCCGCCTGAAATTTTGCGTTCTTGTGATTCGAAAATTTTCAAATGCATTAAAACATGTATGTATATATGATCGTAAACGATATATCCAAAAATGTTTACTAAGTTAATTCTCTCTATGTATTTAAACACTAATGTAAAAAATTGTTTCTAAATGTTTTTTCTTTCAATTAAATTTAATCATATATAGAATTAATAAATAATTTATTAAAATTAATTGATTTTTTTTCCGATATGGTTTTGTTTTTTCTTCCTTCCTCTCTCTCCTTTTCTTTTTTTGCAATTTTTAGTTATTTTGCTTTTCATTTCTAACATGGCAGCTGTTAGATCATGTCCTCTTCAATCCGGCTTTATGGATTTATACGCCAGCCAATGTCCAAGCGCGACTCTATTCGTATTTGGCTACGGAGTTCCTTAGTGATACACAAATTTACAGCAACGTTAGACGGGTTAGCACTGTCTTACAAACCGTGCATACATTGAAATATTATTATTGGGTTGTGAATCCACGAGCTAAAAGTGGTATTATACCAAAGGGTTTGGGTAAGTAGAAGCGCAGAAATAGTTAAAAAGTGAACAAAAACAAGAAAATGAAATTCTTTCAATTTCCTTTCTTTTTTTTTTTGTGTTTTTTATTTCCTTCATATAGATGGTCCTCGTCCCGCTCAAAAAGATATATTAGCTATACGCGCTTATATTTTATTGTTTTTAAAACAACTGATTATGATAGGCAACGGTGTCAAAGAAGATGAATTGCAAAGCATTTTAAATTACTTGACAACCATGCATGAGGTGTGATCGCAATCTTCTTTCATTTTTGTTCTTTTAAATCTCATTTATTTTGAAAATTGTTTTTCTCCCCTCTAGGATGAAAATCTTCATGATGTTTTACAAATGCTAATATCGCTTATGTCTGAGCATCCTAGCTCAATGGTACCTGCTTTCGATGTTAAACACGGTGTTAGAACTATATTCAAATTATTAGCGGCCGAAAGTCAATTGATACGCTTACAAGCTCTCAAATTATTGGGTTTCTTTTTATCACGCAGTACACATAAGTAAGTTGAAAATGTATACACGTCATTACTGCCTCATCGACTTTCGAGAATACCTTATAAGGAAATTGTATTCGTCTTGTAAATCTTTGGTAGCAACTGTACTAAAAGTCGAACTAATTATTGAAGGCGTCCGCTCATCAAACTTCATTTTTAATAGATCGTTCGTTTCATCGCCGCAGACATTTTTAGCTCTTTGAAATTGTCTCCCAAAAATTATTAATATATAGAAAAAAACAAACATGATAATGGTCACCATGGATTGTTATGCCATGATCTCGTTAGCTGAAAAAAATCGCACCACTAAACTAAGCCTGAAGTCCGACTTTTACTATTAAATTTTGTTAAATTTTTTATTTTTTTGTATTTTATTTTTTTATTTCTGTTTTTCATGTAAGGCTTAGGATTAGGATTAGGAAGTTCACAAGTATTTACAAGTCTTTTCATGGGACGCGGTTGCTCATAGCTAACAACGCGTTATGTAAACTTTTTCCCTTCAGTTCCTAATTTTACCGATTATTGTGTACACAATGGCATGCGCAAAATATACTGAAGACTGCGTTTTAATTGCAGCGCCTGGACAATTAATTTGGATTATCACCAACGCCACTCTATGCAGTCACAATGCTCTTAATGTTCCCTGCACTAATGCAACTTATATTGAAATGACTGCATTATGACAAGATGTTCAAACTTGAATCCATACAAGTGAATATAAAGCCACCGGGAACCAATTCAGACTTCAATAAAAAATTTGAATAATTATTTGCAAATATTGCAGATGCAACATTTAGCAATGGCCGCCTTGACTAAAACTGAAAACTGAATTAAATATCAGGGCATAACTTTAAAAACGGACAACCAGAGTAATGGGGACACCTTAGTTGAACAATATGTTTGCTGATGAGTTGAATACATTTGGGCGGACATTTTGATCATTGGCATGTATGTGGTGTTTTTTAAGAGGCGATGAAAGTAACTTCAGCATTAGCTGAATTTTAAATGTATGCAAACGAAGATCTCCATTAATGATTGGCCGGAAACTTGTCCTCTGGTACTCTTCCTGCGAGCAGTGGCAGTGCCATTAAAGCTAATGAAATGTTCCCAATGCCTTTTTCAAACATCCGAAATGTTTTCGATGAATCTTCCAAAGCCTTCAAATAAGAGCCTTTCTCATAATTTCTATAGGTTTCTTTTTTCAAAATCTGCCACAAAAAGACAAATAAAAGGATTTGAAAGTAAAATTACACCTTCTCCAAACATCAGCGAGATTGGATTGGTTAATCCAATATATTTCTCCTTGCATATTTCACGACCGCCAAAATCCGTCCAAAGTTTGCCAAAGTAGCATTTGAATAGTATTTCCTTCAACGCGAACATTGCCTTCATATTTTTATCATTTCTGAATTAACCTAAAAGCATTATAAAAAAATTTCGTTTTCAATTTATTTCGATTTTTATTTTTTTATTTTATTTCTTGCACTTACATGGCATCCCTCTATTCGGTAATAGACGTAAATATGATGTTATGTCACCGCATAATTTATACACGTTATTAGCCGAACGTTTGCTATTGTATGAGGAATCCTTGTCGTTGCCCACATACAATGTTTTATATGAAATTATGACCGAACATATATCACAACAAATTTTATACACACGTCATCCTGAGCCGGAGAGTCACTATCGTTTAGAAAATCCAAGTAAGTAAAGAATTGATTTGATTTGCTTTTTAATTTATTTGAATTAATTTTTTTTCCCTTTATCCCTCCACATAAATATATTTGCTTTTAAAAAGCTATTCCCTTTCTTACATGTTACACTGCCTGTCTTTAGTTTGCTTGCAAGTTTCCAAAGGAAAAACAAGCAAGAAAATTACATTCGAGTGCGACCGAATCTTTTATGCCCATCACTGTTACCTTATAAAAGACTGAAAAAAAGGAAAAATATAAGTTTGAATGCTCTATAATATTCAATGGGCGTGGCTATTTTTTTCTATTTTTGTAGAATAACTTTGTGGTAATGTCGATCGTCTATCTGTTGTAGTTTATCAGTCACGAGAAAAAAAATTTACGAGGAGCAAAACTGCTCTGAGTTTTGATTTAATAGACTTGTGGGCGTTGTAGGCGTGTTTTTTGACTTGTTTAGATAATTTTCAAATTCTTTTGCTAATTTTAAGGCAACATCATCATTTTGGGCAGATGGACAGATAGATAAGCCTAGTTTTATTCTGAATCTATAGTTGGGCGAAAACTTATATACTTTATGGGGCTTTTGAGAGTTTGTTTGTTGCATTATAAATGCATTAAAAAAAATTAATTTGGTACGCTATAATATTGAATGAGCATGATTAGCTTTTTCCATTTGCATACAGATACTACAGGATTAACCACAGAATACACGTTTAACTAGAAATACAGTAAAAAACCAATTTTCTGTTCATTTCGAAAAATAGAGATGTTCTTAGCTTACGTACTACTATAGGCCAATTTGGCCCAATTTCAATACGAACCTGCCTGCAAAAACTTTTAATGTTTCTGCTAAATTTGAAGACGATAGGTTCATTTTTGAGGCTAGCAGAATGTTTACACCAGACATCACACAGACGGACAGACAAACGCACGGACATTTTTAAATCGATTCAGAATTTGATGTTGATCAAGAATGTTTATATTTGAATGCGCCTCTATAAAAAGGAGAAAAATTTAATTCGGCCGCGACCGAATCTTTTCTACCCATCGCCGTTATCCTAAAAAAGATCAAAGAGCAAGAAGGAGAAGGAGAAGGAGAAGAAAATATTAGTTTCTTTCAACGAATTTCGAAAGGAACGCATTTTCATGTCAATTGGTCCCAAGATGTATGATTAGTCTAAGACATCGTATCTAAGAATCTCTTACTCTTCGCTTGTCTATCGAATCCCTATCAAGCTTTTAAATATGAAACAATTACGAAGATTTTGAGTTGATTAGTAAAAAAAACTTAAAATTGGTAAAAGTTAAACTTTTCAAGATGATTTGAATAAACCCTAAAAAATAAATTCGAACTGTTGCATATCGCAAACTATTGTGGGGTTGCAAAAATGTTGGTCATCTTTTCACTTGAAAAAGTCATTTATTGCGGAAAACTGGTTCAATACATATGCTGATCAAAATAGTTTCCATCATTTTCTACAGCATTTTGCAATATTTTTGACAACATGGCGATATCATGTCGAAAGAACTTATATTGATTTGGCAGCGATCCACCCACCAAGCCATTTTCATACTTCATCAACTTTGCGGACCCGCCATGTCAGCCAAGCCATGCCGATCTGAACAAGTGGTAAGCAGGAGGTGCCATGTCTGATGAGTATGCTGGGTGTGGCGGAAACGCCCATTTGAGCTGCAGCAGTATATTCCGGACAATCCTTGCAAGAGTGACCAAAAAGTATCATTTTCAGTGAATTCGTGTCGCCACCGTTGAAACCAAAACCGACCATGGTGGTGCACCATGAGCTTCTGAACGTGTTTGGTGGGCCTCGGCCCACAGATTTCTTCAAATAAACGATGAAAGTAATCAATGGGGAAGAAGAAGAATTTTGAGCGCACCATGATTAGCGTCGTCGTGCCCTGACTAAACCAATAATATTAAATGGAAAACTGTAATTGTGTGCGTAGAGAAAGGTCAAAATCATCGAATCTAATCGTTATGTACCCTGATATTTCCCATTTTTACCTGTAGAAGTCGTGGGGCAAAATTTTTGCAACACCCTAATATAGATATAGAACTGTTCTCACAATTTTTATGTACGACCGGAAATATTCAGTATTCACAAATGTCAAAAATTTTGTACAGAGCTATTCTTAATAAATACAAATAAAAGGCCGGATCGTTCCTCACTATATGACGTGCCGATATGAATGCTGGAGAATTGCCAGCTCTGTGAGACTGTTACCAAGACAGAGACCTCTTAAATAATTAGTTGTGTTTGATTCTAAATCGATAGATATAATAAAAGGTGGGTCTATTTCCAGTGCTCCCAAGTGTTACGCACTTATATTCGCGCAAACTTAATGTTTCCTATATCACAAGTGGTGGAGGGTATAAGTAAATTATTTTATTGTAAGCCTTAATATTTTAAGTTCACATATAATATTTTAAATAGTTTATGATTTTTAAATAATTGTCTTGCCATTTCGTTAACTGTCTCGTTTCAGTGATTCTTAAAGTAGTTGCAACTCTAATACGTCAGTCGAAGCAAACTGAATCGTTGATTGAGGTTAAAAAGCTTTTTCTTTCTGACATGACTTTACTATGTAACAGTAATCGCGAAAATCGTCGCACCGTACTGCAAATGTCAGTTTGGCAAGAATGGTTAATAGCGATGGCCTACATACATCCAAAGAACACTGAAGAACAAAAAATATCCGATATGGTTTATTCGTTGTTTCGTATGTTATTACACCATGCCATCAAACATGAATACGGCGGTTGGCGGGTATGGGTTGATACTTTGGCTATTGTTCATTCGAAAGTGTCCTATGAAGAATTCAAATTGCAATTTGCTCAAATGTACGAGCATTATGAGAGGCAAAGAACAGATAATATAACAGATCCTGCCTTAAGACAAGCGCGTCCTATTAGTACCATCAGCGGTTGGGAGAGAGAGGAATTGCAGCAGCAGCAACATCATCAACACAGCCGAGTAGTGGGACAAAATTCCACGTCGGTGGCTTCGTTAGAAGATGTCCCTATGGTGGAAGAAGAAGTCGAAGATGTCGACGATGGGGTGGAATGCATAAGTCCGGTCGAGGACGATTTAGAGACTGAAGCAAATGAGACGAAATGCATTTGCAAGGTTGAAGGTGACGAAGAGGAAATTGAGGATAACCCCGAAATTAGTAAACAAACTAGCATAGCTAATATTAGCGACGTCTATAATGAGCATATAAAATCTGATGTATTAGTGACCCCGATTAATGGTAATGTGACGTCATCGGCTAACAGCAGTACAAAAGCTACACCCGCTAAAACTACTTTAGCGTCTAGTTCAGAGGCATTAAAAGAAAGCCTTAAAATTCAAGATTTAGAAGCGCTTGAAATAAGCAATGTAAAGGATCTGACTGCAGACACTGAAGAGCATGTTCAGTTAGTGTTGGAAACATCGGAGAAAGCGTTGCAAGACTGTAAACTAGTAGCGGATGAGCTGCAAGAGGCCTCTTCAGTATTGAAAGATGAAGAAATTGAATTGGCCGTGAATGAAGTGGTGCAGGGCGTTTTGAATAATGAAACACAGAAGAAACAAAATGCCAAGGAACCGTCCACAGAAAATACAACAGCGCTTAATTTCGAAGATGATAACGGTAAACATAATAATATTAATAGTGATCAACTTAGTTCCCAAGATCAAGTTAATCTGCGTAACACAAAAAATTTGCTTAATAATAATTTAATTGAAGAAAATCTGCAGCAAACTGATAAAAATGCCAATAGTGAAATATTGATAACACCAACTGTAGATGCTGTTATCGATGAACAAACAAAGACTGATACAACAAATATAACAACAACAACAACAACAACTAACAACAACAACAACAACAACAACATCAACAAAAGAGCTAGATCCTAAACAATTAAATAATATTAATAATAATAATAATAATAATAATAGTGTTTCGGCGACAACAACATCAAAAGAACTAAAGGAATTGGAAGTTAGTAGTTCTCTATCGACAACGGCAGAAACTACAGAGGAAATTTCCTCTTTGAGTCCTGAAACGACCGTGTCAAGTACTTCTATAACGGATGATAATCTATTAAATCTAACAGAGGATTTTCACGATACCGACAAAGTCGATATTGTGATCAAGACTATAGTTGACGAACTAATCGATAAAGCAGTAATAGAATCTTCCAGTTCACCGACTCCTGCCGAAATCGAAAAAGAAACCAATAATAATGATATCAAAGAAAACTTACGTAGGGAAGCGACAACTGACAAATTTCTTAATGAAACTGCCAAAGAAATTATTGAAGATGTCTTGCAACATGCATTTGAAGAGGCCGAGTATACTGGACCCCTGATTACCGATGAGGAAAGTGAAAAGACAGCTCAGATAGTGCAATCTGTGGTTGAGGAGGTTTTGGAAGAAACAGTAGCAAATATCGTATCAAAAGCGGAAACACCGCAAGAAACAGCTACCGACGCAGTTGACCGTTATGTAGAGTGCAATGAGGATGAAACTCAAACAACTCCAGAGGATTTAAATGACCTCTCTGATCAAAATCATCATCAACATCATACGGAAATTGAAAGCTTTAAAGAGATTGAAATTGATCAACACGAACAAGAGACTCAAACTCAGCAAACCGAATCAGAGCAACATCCTTCAGATGATTCGATGCGCATAAAAAATCAGAAACAACAAAGCGCTAGCACTCAAGTAGAAAATAATCACTTTGGTAAGCAACGTTTTTCTCATTCATTTTCAGATAGCACATCGAGCTGTTACGACAATAATAGCGTACACAAGTCTTAAATGACTACGGGCCGCCCCTGTAACAATAGTTCTGCTAATAATTCACGTTTTCGTAGGCGGCTTTTGTTTTCAGTTTGAGAGAATTACAGCACAGATAAAACGAATAGCGTTTATTTGATTGGAATAGAGAGAAAAATTAAAAGTGGAATCTAAGTAAAGAGAATAAGAAGAAGAATGTTTAAGCGAGTTATCATTATACATAGGCCCGAATAACGGTCTTAAGTTCAATTTGAATTACTACGCGCTCCCTGTGGATGACTTCAGTTTAATTAAATTCCTTTCCAAGTTTATCTGACTCTCTCCCCCTTGCTCTATCCGCTAATAAATTGGTGTAAGTTGAGGTAGGTTCACATAGGTTCATTGAAGTACAACACTTATAGTTCACCACTCGAAGACAATTTGTTTTCTTCTTTCCCATTACGTCCGGATGTCCGGCTGTGCACCATGACTTTAGAATCGATGGGCACCTAACGACTTTCACTTCTAGGATAGCATCTCGTGTACCGGGGTATCAGAACTTTCCTACCTTATTTAAAATAACGACAATGGTTGTAAGAAAAGTCCAATCTAAACCGAATATAATTTTTGTTATATCTCTTGCATTTTTTTTTTTTTTTTTGAAAATTATTCGGAAGAAATCAATTTCTTTTGTCATGCAGAACTTTTCAATTACCTCTTGAGGTCATGTTTGGTTTTTTAAATGAACAATATTTTTGACATTTGACAACTTCTGAAAAATACTTAAAGACACCCTTGAGCATTAATTCTTTCTTTTCCACTACAGTAGAGTATTTCTTTTTTTATTCCGGAAGAGTAATTTTTCCTATTTAATAATCAATAGTTGAACGTTGCTATATATATATGTACAATTATATTTTTATTACCAAAAAGAATAAATAAAATAATTCATTTATAATTAAGTCATTTACTTACGGCTACAAATATTAAAATCGCAATAAATGCTTAGATGGAAAAGTCTTGTGCTAACATATTACCTGCAGTAAATGTTGAGATAATGGAATAATTGGCCGTAAATAAGTGAAAGCGTGCGACTGACATAAAACCTATGTTTAAACTTTAATGGATTTTTTTTTTTTTAACAGCACTTAACCCCTTCACCATTATCTAAACATTTTCTGTATTTTTGGTGATAAATTCGGGGGCTGCTGCGGGGGTTGTTGCAATTTAATGCTTCGCTAGGAAAAAAAGAAAAAAAACCAGCACAACCAAGTTCTTATATTGGATTTTTGTAACGAATTTCTACGCTTAGCACCAGAAAAAACCCATTTAAATGCCAGGAATAAGGGTTAAAATTCATGTGCGTTTAGAAGCAACAAAAAAAAAAAAAAACAAAAAAAAAACAGGAACATTTTCTCTGTGTTCGTATTAATCATTTTTCCCCTGCATTGCCAGTACAACAATGTTCGGTCACAACGTGATACTGCTTTTGAAGTGTCATTAAAGCAAATTAATATTAAGCTTAAAGTACAACGTTTTGCTTTACTTTTAACCTTAATTTGCTTTTGGTATCTTTTTCTTTTAGATAACACAAAATCACGACAAACATCTGCAATACAGTCACAGGTTCAACAACAACAACAACAACAACAACAACAACAACAGCAGCAGCAGCAACGTTCAAAAGCTGGCTCAACGCGTCCCATGTTCAGTCCTGGCCCGACACGACCACCTTTTCGTATACCCGAATTCAAATGGTCGTACATTCATCAACGTTTGTTATCCGATGTTTTGTTTTCATTGGAAACGGATATACAAGTCTGGCGTTCCCATTCAACAAAAAGCGTACTCGACTTTGTTAATTCCAGTGAAAATGCCATATTCGTAGTAAATACAGTGCATTTAATTTCCCAACTGGCAGATAATTTAATAATAGCTTGCGGCGGTTTATTGCCATTGCTGGCTTCAGCAACTTCACCAAATGTAAGCGAAACTCTATCCTCTTATTTCTTGTTCAATTGTATTATGTTTAACCGATCATCTCTCAAGGATTAAGAAAAAAAATTTATTTTTTTTAATTAAAGTTTTCAAAAAGCAAATTAACTCCGATTAAGTCCGAAAATCTTCATCGTCACAATCGTCAAATTGTTTGAAAGAGCTTTCTAATCATTTATACGTCGGATTACAAATTCGAATTTTAAAGCTGAGACGGTACGATAATATCTACCAGTGTCATTGCCAAGCCAAGCACTTACACTTATACGTAATGTACTCAATATTTTACAGAGTGATATTAGTCGTAGATCTGATTCGACTTGATTTAATAAATAGTTGATATGTGATGCGTTGCTTGCTATTTAACATGTGTACACGCATTAGAGATGGGCGTGTTTCCGCTTACGTGATCACAAATGCTTTGCATCGATTTTAGCCTTAATATACGATTTCGAAAGAAGGCCGTTAAAACAGAATAACGTCTGTCTGTCGGCTAGTCGTCTGTTTTTTCTTTTCTTTTACTCTAAGCCCACAGCCAAATTAAAATCGAATTATCAAGTTTTTGCTGATTCTGAGTCGCCTTTCATAAGCCAACCGTACAGATTTTTAAACTTGGATTAAAGAAAATGATAGGAAAGTATTTTAGCACCAAGTATGTCTTCCTAAATCAACCCACAACGAACATCGACCGAATCAAGGTGTTAATTGACTTCGACTAGTATTTGTAAAGAATTCGGAGACCAAGCGTAACCTTAGTATCGATTTATCGCTTGAGTTGCGTATGAGCTCATATTTGTTTAGCTTTTCGTTCGTGCAACTCTCTATGAGGTACTGCCACGTATATAAAATGTGAATACTGTTTAGGATCTTTCGAGCAGAAGTGTTATATTTTTATCACTCAGTAAAGCTGCCAGTTCATGACCTGTGTGACAGGTAGTGCTTGCCTTGCTGACAATAAACGTTTTCCCCATCCATAGCAGCAATTTCAGTCCAAAAAAGAAGAAGCAGTTCGGCAAGTTTGCGTTCACTGCAACGCCCGAATCAGCAGCATGTTCGGAAAAGCATGAATCAATCACAATGGCAGCGCAAAAAGTATTTGCTCGACTATTTCTACGATAGTTTTGCTTGTTTACATACCCGACTGAGTCGAATGAGTCTCATCACCCACAATATACGTACTTAAGAAAACAACTTTTAACTTTGGTATACTTTAACGTGTTACGCGAGTCTACTCTTCTGATTCATATCTAGGGATCGTTTAGTTTTTGTTTGTCAATTGTCATCCCAATGACACTTGTATATACAAGTGGGAAATTTATCATGATCTTGTCGAAGGACCCTACATGTAATTATTCGCTTTATTCTGCAATCATAACATATTATGTAATACGACGATATGAGAATTGTTTCGAAATTAGCGATTATGAAACATTGAAAATACTAACAGCTGTACAGAAGAAGAGGAAGAGTTTTTAGAAAACAAATGGATAATGGACAATAAAGCTATTCGCAATAACCCTAGGAGAAGTAAACTCAATACAATAGCTCTAAAAAATACGGATAATGAAATTGCGGACCTCTTGACTAAAGGTATAAACGATGCATTAACACCAACGTTAAAAAATAAATACATAAATACAGACAGATTATACGAATAGCCAATGGTTCCACAATAAAAATTAAAAGCAAAAAAATACATGAAAATATCGATATATAAAATTGCAGTATGGTATAATACAGAATGAATACAACAACAACAAATTTATTAAATATAAAATTAATAATTACTGGCGCCAGAAAACGTTGGGCAAGACCATGAAGATGCTGATATCAAGAAGAGATTGTCTCGAAAAAACAAAGTAAGAAAGAATGGGAAGATGATAACTGCCGAGAAAGAAATGGCCAATGTGCTCAGCATATTTTTTAGAGATAGTGCGCAAAAAATAGTGAGCAGCATATTAGCAATAACACGTGAAAAGATATTTTTGAAAACCTCATAGAAGACAACATAGATTCAAGATATAATTTTACAATGACAAAATAGTTATAATCTGCATAGCATGATGAGGACAATGAATAATAAACAAATGAAGAAAATCGCTTAACAATTAAAATGCTATTGGACAACTACGATATGATTAGGACGCACGTACGCAAAAACAAAATGCAAAAGAACCCGAACAAATACGACCGATTAACATGTTAATTGATTATTTGGGTGTTAAATGAATTATGTTAACGAAACCCAGTCGGGCGTTACCATAACTGTGAATGTCTTTTGGTAAATGAACAATGTTTTCTGGCAGTGTTCTTGAACTTAAATAGAGCATTTGAAATATTAAGCTGACAAATTATGATAAAAAAAAGATATTTGGAAGAAAATCAGACTTAAGACTTAAAGTGCTTTAAAAGTTGTTTATAAACCAGAAATCACGGAAATGCGGGGAAAATATATCATCAAACCGAGAACTGGATGTAGGAGTGCTACAAGGAGCAGTGCTGGGAACATTGCTGATCTTAATCGATATTCACGCCTTACAGAGAGTGTTAAAGTATGCACTGTTTCAGATGTCGTTCGCATTTATATAAGCGAAAAAAAGTCAAACGAATGCGTTCAGCAACTGAACGAGAAGTTGGCACAAGTGGACAAATATTTTAAAATAAACAAATTGAAAAGAAGACAAAAGTAAAAGCGATATAGTGGGTCACGGCTAACCATTAGATACCCCACTTTATCCTACATGTGTTCATGTAACGACTTCCTAAAAACCGTTATAGAGAAAGTGGTTGAAAAAGTGGTTTGATCCGAACCACTTTCAATGTCTGTAGGCTGAACACAAGAAAACTAGAAAAACCGACAATCATAAATCGATCTAGAAAGCGTTCTTAATCGGTATAATAAATTGTAGTAAAGGTCTGTCTTTGGGTGTTGCATACATTCACACAAACTTAATATATCCTTGCACCACAAGTGCTGCAGAATTCAAAAATCATGCTGATAAATAGTATCGCAGATCAAAACACTTTCGTTGATGAAGACCAAATATAGCGGGCAGAAGAAATTGAACATCTTGGAATTATCATAGACAGATATCTTAAGTTGTTTCTCGGTTTAGGCTTTGATGCGGATGGAGAATCTGTGTACGTCACAAAGTGATTATGTCACTCATCCTTCGGTGCTAAGCATAAAAACCGATTGTTACCAAATTATATGCAAAGATTGGTGTTGGTGTAGTGCGTACCTGATGTACCTGATGTCAAGCTTTACAACTTAAGAAATGCAAGTGACTTCAGACTTAATACACGACTAGTTTGTCCTAAAATGTATTGTTTTACAAATGACTAAAAATGTACAATGGAACCAATAAGGCCAACAGAAAAAAGACAGAGAATAACATTTTTCTAACGTAATGTAAACCTATGGTATGTTTACGACAAGTTGGGAAAGAGGGTGGAAAAATCTGAAAAATATATAATTGTAATACTTATTAAAATATACTATAAACTATTTGAAATAGCGATGAAAAAAAAATTCATTAAACTTCCTACTACTTTCTCTAATCCATCTAACTCATACTTACCCACACTAGATGTGGTGAAAGAGAGATAGATAGATAGATAGCCGCATAGATAGCTAGATAGACAGATAGACAGATAGACAGATAGACAGATAGACAGATAGCTACATAGCTAGATAGATAGATAGATAGATAGATAGATGGATAGATGGATAGATAGATAAATAAACAGATAGATAGATAGATAGATGGGTAGATGGATAGAGAGAGATAGAGGGAGAGAGAGAGAGGGAGAGAGAGAGAGAGAGAGAGTGAGAGAGAGTGTAGAAAATGAATTCGGCCGGAGATTGTGATAGAAAAAAAAAAAAAAAAAATTTTAATCAAGTATTCTTTTGTTTTGAAAAAAAAAAAAAGAAAAAAGAAAATGTAATTTTTTCGAGGAGACGATTTTTGGATTTCGGTCAGCTTGGTATAAATGGAAAGGAAAAATTTCTAATAGTGACAAAAAAAAAAATTTTAATTTATCGTATAATTAACAAAAACAAAAATGTAATTTTGAAAAACAAAAAAATTGCAAATAGTTAGCAAAATTTAATTAAAAAAACAACAACAAACAAACTAAAATTTCGTATTGTAATCTTTAAATAACATGGAACCAAGTAACTTTTGTCCTGAGCTACTGACGACAAGCGAACAATGCAAAACGTGCTACAACCCACAATGGTGCTGTCAATGTGAAAAACGCGAGCCCGACGTTTGCGAAGGGCGAAAACTAGAACCGCTGAATAAAGAAGAATCAATTTGTAGTCCAAGACTTTGTGCCGTATTTGGAAAACGCGATGAGGATCCGTATGAAATGCCTTGTATAGTAAAACCCAAGGGGCAAAAATATGGCAGTCACAATTCTCTTGGCGATGCTGTCGGTATGATTACGGCTGACTTTCTTTTGA
>CCAG010000760.1:0-43423 GCA_001077435.1 Glossina morsitans morsitans | reverse complement strand
ACGTATCAAGTCCGCATTAGAAAGTGTTGTTCGTGAGCATACCTACTATCTGTTGTGCGTCAACGAATCTTACTTAATGATATGGCTAAATGAAAGGGTCTATTTCATTTTTGATGTGTGTGGTAGATGAACAACAGATTTTAATACGGATGAGGATGAGGGTGTGCCCATGCTTATTGGTCTGAAGACGTTAGATAATGTTAATCATCTAATATTAAGTTTAAGTGGATTAAATAAAGTGAATCCATGCAGTATACGTGGACTGAAAGTGATCCAGTTAGTCTCACCTTCCGGAAATATAATACAACGTTCTTATGGCCGTTCACCGCCAGGGTATGAAATTGTTAATAACGATTACGCTTATGTAGCGGGAAAGTTGCATTTGTCCTTAAACCCAGCCGCGTTATTGCGTAATCGAAGCGCCTTGCCAGCGGGCGTTACTGCCTTCGTGGTTTCGAAAATCAATCATCCGCCTACCTGGAACACAGGAATCGTCGATAATATTATATGTTTTGCCGTCAACTTTTGTCAAACGTAGTGGCTGGCGAAGTAGGTATACTACACATTTAGACTTCAACACTGATAAATCATAAACACTTCAACACTGATAAATTATAAAAATTCTCTAGGGCAAGATTTTTGTGTAGGACCCCCCAAATTTCGACGAGCTTGCCATAGTTTAGGAAGAGCCCTTCAGGAATACTACAAGAGGGGGGGTCGGAGGAGTCGGGAAGTCCAATACGTGCATACCTATACACTACCCATGAACGATGAAATCCATGAACTGATAATAAATTTAAAAATTTCTAAAAATAACTGGTCAAAGTACATAAACTTCTGAGAAGAGGGATTTTTAAACGAGATAAATATATATATATATGTATATGTTTAGAAATTTTTCATATACTTCGTAATAAATAAATGAAAATATTTATATATTATTGCAGTCTGAATTGGATGTTTTGGAACCCACTCAGGGCATGCCTTTGGAGGTGGCTGTGTCGTTTTTGCAGCGTCTCGTGAATATGGCAGATGTGCTAATATTTGCAACTTCGTTGAATTTCGGTGAACTAGAAGCTGAAAAGAATATGTCTAGTGGCGGTATTTTGCGGCAATGTCTACGGTTGGTGTGCACATGTGCGGTACGCAACTGTCTCGAGTGCAAGGAACGTACTCGTTATAATGTCGGAACAATGGCTCGCGATGTGCCGGGTGCACAGCACTTACAAGCGTTAATACGTGGTGCACAAGCATCGCCCAAGGTAACAACAACTTTTTCTTTTTCGAGAGAAATATTTTCTTCCCATTTTTTGACTTTTACTTTTGCTTGCTATCTACATTTATTTATCTTTTTTCCACCTTTTTTTTACCCCTTATATATTTTGTCTGGTTTAGTTCGGTTTAATTTGGTTTGGTTTGGTTTCTATTCGTTTGGGTCTTTTTAAGTATAGTCTGTGAGAGAAGGAAGCACTGGCATATAATTGTTGTTACTTCCCTAACGTAACTGATACAATAGCTGCGAAAATATCATAATTGAAGCGAGCAAAACAAGCTTTTCATTGTATTGCATATACATGTGCAATTGCGTTTGAAAAAGTGTGCAAAATTAAATACAATGCTTTGACTTAACAAGGAACTGAATGCATCCGAATGCCATGATATGAATCAGCTTTGAATTGTGCACCTTTTCCTATTATTTTCTTCTTTGGCTTCATCATTCAGCTTTACTGTTTGCTTCATTGTATAAACTTCTTAAAGGTTGTAAACGCATGTAGGTATTAGTCTGTTCGCCTACACACTGCTCGAGCTCTGCTGAATGATTTCAATGCAATTTTTATGCGATTCTTTTTTTTTTTTTTTTCGTATTGAAAAAGCGCTTCTATTTTTATTTTCCACATGTGCTTTCATGTACAATCAACATACAGAGTACAACTGCTTTCTTTTCTTAATATTATTATCATATAAAAGTCCCACTACTACGAGTGCAAATGTTTTGTCGAGTTTTGTATATTTTTCTGCTTGAATATTTTATTTCGTATTCCTTATATATATATATTTTTTTTTGTTTATTTATTTATTTATTTTCCTTCTTTTTTTTTTTATAGAACATTGTCGAGTCAATAACAGGTCAATTATCCCCAGTCAAGGATCCTGAAAAATTGTTGCAGGATATGGACGTGAATCGCTTAAGGGCAGTTATTTATCGTGATGTGGTAAGTGGCCATTACATTCATTTCGAATACGTGACTTTCGTATACTTCAAAGTATTTATATATTCCGGCATTAAATTTCTTTTGATAAACGAAAAAGAAAAGAAAAAATTAAATAAAATAAAATAAAATGAAAACAGCGGATAAAATTTGCGGGTACGAAGAACAGGAAAAACAAATATAAATAACATTTTTAAGGGATCAGGAATTTTTTGTGTGTAACAAACCGTCTTACGAACTCTATAAAGACAATGAACTGTTAAGTAAAAGCAAAAGAACGTGCTGTAAAGGGAATAAAGTTATTTTCACCGGTATTGCGAATTACTTTTATATATGTATTTAACGATTTTATATACTCAAGCTTCTCCTTAGATTTCTGTTATATAAATATCGAATTATCTCAGAAATTTACAAAATCAGTTTTTCAACTCTCTTGCAAAGAAATCTTCAGGATTCGAAAACTTTGATGCGTTACGTAAATATTCAAAATCAGAATTCACTTTCTCAAGTCGAAAAAGAATCAGAAAAGCGGACTCTTTGTAACTGAAATTCAAATTCTTATTTAATTTCTGATAATAAACGTATAAAATTGTTGACACGCATATGCGGCTGACATTTACGAAAATCCTTAAAGGCGTGCCTAAATTCACATTAAGAGAAGAAAGAGCAAAATTACATGAAATGTCTTTTTCTTCCTTGTCCAAGTTCAAACAAAGAGGATCTAAGATAATGTAGACGATTACTCAGTGTCAAATCCTTATACCACTACTCGTTATTATCTGCAATCTGTATTATTGCAATCTGTATAAAGGCATACTTAAATTAATTAACTATTTCGTATATACATTACATTGACTTCCCATACGTTTTTCGCTTCACAATTAATTGTCTTTAAAAAATTATCAAGAAAAGCTTTTTATAACATACTTAAGTGAAATAAATTCCTTTAAATAAATTCCAAGAATGACTTTGCTTTGTTTCATTTAAAGATTCTTTGCTTTTAATTAAAAAAAACAGGTAAAACCATTTTAGCAGAGCACGGTTCAAGGTTAAATACGCTACATCTTTTCGCTTAATGCAGTTATTCATTTACTGACTTATCGAAGCAAGGCGAAATACCGGAAGTGATTGAAAATGTCGTGCTATCAGATCGATTTTCAATAGCTTTAGGGCTTGGGGCAAATCACGTCGATGTACCAAATTTCTTTAAATTATTCCAAAAATTGCGATCTATAGATTGAACACAAGCAAAGGGCGAGGAGACAGACGGAGAGACAGACAGGTAGACAGGCAGATAAATTTAATTCGCGTCAGACTGCAATTCTGATTCAGAAAGGGATTCTAAATTGTGGGTCTATCTCAAGTGGTTGTGGGAGCTGTTTACAGCCGCACAAACCTAATATACCTTTGAAAAGGAATGTAGAAAGCATGTAGTACTCTCATGACTCCAAAATGCTAATGTTATGGTTTAAACTAACGGCGATATATTTGTCTCAAGACGTTATAGCTTTCCGACTTAATTTTGTAAAACTTTAACAAAAATTAAAGTAAAAGGCATACAAATTTTAAAGAGCACAAAAAAGAAAGCGTCTTGTGAGCTAATCCATAACAAATGATAAGATTGTTTGCAGGTGGCCACTTTGTTCTTGTGGTTATATTATTAATTAACAAATCATTTCTCTAACGTCGACGAACATCCAGAATAAATGCGCGTCTTCTTAAGAGCACACTCTTACAGTTTAGCAGGGCCTCTGAACATAATTTACATCATAGTCAGGGCATTCGCGCAAGGCATTCTGGTTGAAAGAAAGAAAGTTAAAACAAATTCTCGGCTTAGAAAATCTTTCCGATTGAGACAGATGTGTCTGTGTGTTTTACGTCTGCACCTGACATGAGTCTTAATCAGACGGGTTGCCTACAACCATCGGCAATCGAGGTAAGTTGATTGACGACCCCTCAGGGAGAAAGACAATTGATTGAGACAAGCAAAGATAAAGTATTCGTAGATAAACGGAAACACCTTTGCCTGATGAGTAGTCCTTCGCGCATTCCACTATATAAAATAAATAGCGGATAATAAACACAATAGTGGCAATGTAAAGGCGATAAACGAACTACGTCCACAATAAGGGGATTATTGTGTCTGTAGGCGGCTATGGTAGCGGCAATCGCTCTTAGTTTAAAACGTATGTTGCGTAAGAGCTTGAAATTGTATACTTATTGCATCTTGCATACCATGTCACTTACGTTTACTTAAGAAGCCAAGCGACCATCATGCGCAAAGCACTTTAGTGCGTGGTGCCTAAATCCTATAGTTAAAAATAGTAATTGATTATCCAATACGAACTCTTGAATAAACTATTTGCTGGAACTTTTTGAAATGAGTCGTATGTCTCCATAGAGCTTTGTTTTTTTTTTTTTTTTTTTTTTTTTGTTCTTAACATTCATTCGCAACGAACGTTTCACGTCCTTACAAAAAATACTGACCATACCTGAAATCTTGTGTTTGTTGGGTTTCTATTTTAGGAGGAAACAAAGCAAGCGCAATTCCTGTCATTGGCCATTGTGTACTTTATTTCAGTGCTAATGGTCTCAAAATATCGTGACATATTGGAACCACCAGCTGAGCCACAAATACAACGGCAATCACCTGTCATGCAACGCACAGCGGGCGGTAAGTACTGATGCTATCTCATATGTTTTATTTTCACATAACAATAAATCTTAAGTTAATTTTATTGAGTTTTTTTTTTTTTTTTTATTATTATTATTACAAACGAAAGAAAAACAAAACTGAAACCAAATTATAAATGGAAAAAAAACTGCACCAAAATTTCACCTTGAAATTTTTTATTGAAATATTATTTGTTTAAGTAGTCAAATATTATTTATAATATATTTTCCAATACATATATTCAAGAGGGTAGCTAAGCTAAAATTTAATTTTATTAAGTTTAACAAAAATTTATTTAAGAAAAAAAAAAAAAAAAAAAAAAAAAAACGGGAAGGAATCGAAAATAAGTTGTATTTCTTTGAAGTGAATTTTCATTTTTATTATCATTTCACATTATGATAAATGTTACCCTCTTTTTACGATAAGCGAATCTATGATGAAACATAACCCGAAATAGTATTTGTTTTTACTATGTGTGTGAACACGAAAACCAATTACAATCCTTTTCCTTTGAAGCCTGTATGAAAATTCCAAGTTTTATAGTGTAATTATTTTTCTACCCCATCCTCAGCTCTCTGAAGCCCTCTCTTTACTCACTGATTTCACAGTCAAAAATTAATGTATTGCTAATCATATTTATCCCATTTTTTGTAACGATCTTCTTTTTCTCTATTCTTTTTTTTTTTTTTTTTTTTTTTTTTTAATTATTTAATCTTTCTTTTTCATTTGTAACACTTTCGCTTTGGAACTCATGCTGCTTTATTATCGGATATTATTTTGTCTGTAAAACATAAAAAAAAATCGAAAAAAAAAAAAATTAAATACGACGCGTGTGTAAATATATATATAACGAAATTGTTATGTGCCCTTTGTAACTCCACCATTACTCTCATGCGCATCATTTACTTATTCTCACATACAATCGCCTCTTTCCGTAACTCTGCTGCTCTTCAATTTGTGCACCAACATTGTTCGTTTGTATTTTATTTATTTTTTGTTTTTTTTTTTGGTTCCGTCAATGAAATTTATATGACCGTGTTGTGTTGTAAAAAAACAAAAATGAAAATGAAAATGAAAAAAAAAAAACAAATAATAATAATAATAATAATAATAATAATAACAATAAAACAAAAAACTCTATACTCATGTGTTTGTTGTTTCAATTGGTAAACGATGTGTGTTGTTATACATTATGTTTTACACATGTATGTGAACCATTGCTTTCTCTTAAATGCTTTCACTCGTTTTATCCATGTTTACATTGTATTGCTTTTTCTTTAAAAATATTTTTCCTTTTTTTCGTTTTTTCTCACCTCACTTTTTTAATTATTTGCGAACATTCAATTCGACTCAATTTGGTCCTTTCCTGCCCGTCATTCACTTTGGTTTGCCAAAATCGATTCCAATCCTCTTGATTTCGCGTTTTGTTGGATGATTTATCGAACAACATCGGACATAACTTTTATTTGTTTTCCCTACCACTGCTTATTTCTATGTTATTTCCAAATGACTCCAATCACCCGTCACCTCATGCTTTTCACTACCTACTCTTTTTTCATTGTTACGGGGCCGGTTTGGTTTTTTTCTTTTTTCTTTTTTCATTGATTTCTATCATTTATTCATTTATTTTTTATGATCTGCGTATCTTCGTTTTCTTTCTTTCATTCATTCTGTACATTTTTACGCCTCTCAATATTTGATTGGCAAAAACTTGCGTTATTATCTCTGTTCTTATTTCGCCCTCATAAATCATGTTCTGATTTCTACCTCAACCTCACACTCTCCCTTTTTTTTTTTGGTGTCCGTGACTTTACTAAATTGCAAATCCTTTTTTTCGTTCTCTTTGATAATTTGTTTTAAAATCATTCTCAACTAACTTGTATTTTGCTTAATCTCACTCTTTTCATAAACACGCTACTGATCCTATTCCTCATTTTATTCCGCTTACTCATCCTTACTCTCCCTACATTCATTTTATTTCACTCGTTACTTGTTCTCTTCAAAAAAATATTGCGATCTTTTCGTCATTTTCCTTCACTACTTAATTTTTTATCTTCTTGTGTGCTTTACTGTGCGGACTTATTTATTCTCTTATTTACTTTGATTTTGAAAACCCACTATTTTTTTGTCTCTTCGGTTGTCTCAAAATTTTCAAATATCTTAATTTACTTTGATCGGATACTTGTTATTCTCCTACATTCCGTTTCTCCTTCACTTTCTCTGTATTGTTCTGTTTTTCAACGCTTACGCTTTACATGAATTTTGTGTTTCTTCTTTCTCTTTATTCTTTCTTTGTCTTTCGGTTTTTCTTACCTCCATTCCTGATTGCGTTTTTGTGTCATCTTTTTGGGTCAAACCGTTCTTTCTATTTCTCTTACTCTTTTCCTTCTCTTTCTATATATTTTTGTTTAAATTCACCGTTATTCCATTCCTACTCTCTCGCTCTTCTTTATCTCTATATTCTTAAATACTTGTTCTGCTTTACTTTAATCGAATTGTTTTCGCTATACTTCGATATTTATCGTCCCAATTCATTTGACTTTCTCTTGCTTACCTGTTGTTCTGGTTCGCTCTACTGCCCCTCTTCTTGTGAACTATGTTTTTAAAACTTTTACACATTTGACGGTTTCTTTCGGGAAATCGAACTCGTATTATTATTTCATCTTTTTTTTTACCTTTACTTCTCCCGTCTTTTATCCTCTTAAACTCTGGTCCTCTCATTCGAAAATATAAATAAATAAATATATATATATATGTATATATATATATATATTTTATATATCTATATATACATATATATATATATATATATATATATACTGTACATATTTATATATATATATATATATTGTATATATCTATATATATATATATATACATATATATATATATATATATATATATACGTATATATTTCATATTTAAAAAATGACAAAAACGACAAAACAAAACAAAAAATCCTTTTGCAATATAATAATAAAGAACCCTCAGGACGTCCTTTATTTCCGCAATGGTCACATCATGTGTATCCACAATTTTTACCCGGTTCACATCATCATAATCATGTGTCAACAGCAAATATGCAACAACAACAACAGCAATCATCAACAGCAACAATAACAACACAGCAACATGCCACTCAACAACATCAACAGCAACAATTTTATTACCAACAGCATCAACAACAGCAGCAAATGTCATCACCGCCACATCAACAAACGACTTATTTGCAACATAAGCACCATCACATCACTGCCGCACATCATCATTCCCAAGCACAGCAACAGCAGCAACAACAACAACAGCAACAGCAATACTATCAGCAACACAATCACAATATGATAAACAATTCAAGTTATGCGGGTAATGTATCGCCACCCTTAGCCAACCAATCGACAAGTCCTTCGACCTCGTCTTCAGCTACGTCACAGCCCGCTTCAAGTTCTTCGCTATCGAGTTTGGCATCACAGCCGCACCATCATCATACGCAACATAGACATATAGGGCAGAAACACCATCACTATCATTTACATGCACAACAGCAACAGCAACAACAGCCACCACAACATAACACAGCTTCAACAGCAACGTCAAATACAGTTGGTACTGGCCACTACAACAATATGATAAATGGTGGCGGAAGCAACAATCAAGTGTTAAATGGAAAAATTTCAAGTAACGGAACACAACAACAACACAATTACAACGCACACGATATAAATGGCAGTAACATTACATATCATCATCACCATCAACAACAACAACAACAACAGCAGCAGCAGCAACAACAACAACAGCAACAACAACAACAACAACATCAACAGCAGTCCTATATAAGATCTTCAACAATGATTATGAACGGCGTTGGAAGTAGTGGTGGCGGTGTTGGTGTAGGTGTAGGTGTTGGCGGTAATTCGCATCAAAATAGTCTTGTCGACTACCATATACAACACGGCCTGTTAAATGGTGTTGGTAATGTTCACCACAACAACAATAATAACAACAACAGCAACAATATTAATATTAATAACGATAGTAATAACACTATGGCAACGTTTAATAATAACAATCGTAATATACGTAATGGCCATATATTAAATGCAACAGCAGTAGGTGATAATGGTATCGGTGGAGGTGGTACCGGTGGTGGCGGTGGTGGCGTTGGCGGTGGCGGTGGAGGTGGGGGTGGGGGTGGAGGAGGAGGTGGTATGAATGTTGTTGCTCCTACGTCATGTAAAACTAATAATGGCCTCAACAATAACTATCGCTATAATGGACGCACCTCAACCGGAACAGGTACTGCTAGTGTGTATGACTGTATGAGCTCCTGTATTAGTTTGAGAGTCTCTATATATGTATGTATGTATGTATGTATGTATGTATGTATGGATGTATGGATGTATGTTTGTATGAATGTTTGTATGTATGTATGAAAGTAGGCGCGCGCGTGTGCATATGGATGTGTGTACGTACGCATGGGCGTGTGGGTGGATGTATGCGAGTCAATATGAGCGGATGCGTTTTGATGCGCGCAAGTATTTGTATGCGTGCGTGAATGTGTTGCCCCTTTTGTTTATTAAATACAACACAATATAATTAGTTGCGTGTATTGCTTTTAAATTGATTTTCTTTGTGTTCTCTATTTTCGCCTTAGAAAAGCTTTTTTAAGTGTACGATTTCTTAGCCCTTGTTTAACGTTCATTGATCGTTATGATTGTTAATTGTTAAACCCTTTTTGTTCTTTTCTTTTTCTTGTTCGTTTTGTTTTCTATTTATTGTTTTATTGTGGAGAATAATTATCAGCTACCTTCTTTTGTTCATCTCTATGAAAATCTCTTCATTTGCCGTTTGTGTCGATGATACTTTTACGTTGAGCACACTTCGTTTCCTTTTCTTTGCCTTTCTTTCTCTCTCTCTCTCTCTCTGACTCTTTCTCTCTTTCTTTCCTTCTCTCTCTCTCTCTCTCTCTGTCTCTCTCTCCGTCTCTTTCTCTTTCTTTGTTCTTTCTCTTTCTCTTGACCTCTTTCTCTCTGTATCTATATCTCTATCTCTATCTGAATTGCTTTACGTGATTTGACCAGCCATCTGCTTTATGCACTAATCGCACTGTATTGTTCCGTAATCGGCATGTTAAGCATTTATATAAGAAAGAAATATTAAAGCAACGTAAGAAACCTTATTAAATTATCATGATTATTATTAAAACTATATATACGAAAATACATAAATGAAATGAAATTTTGCAAGATTGAGCCGTAAGCGAAACGTTGCTCATGTAATAACTGATCAATTTGTAGCCTTTCACCCAAGCTCAGTTATCGGCAATACCTTCTAAAACTATAATTTGATCTAATAAAATACTTGTAGCAGTGACACTGAACTAAACGAATCTCAGTTTTGTATACAAATAAAATAAGACTTTTAGAAAGATAATGTAAGGAAGCCCATGTCCGCGGTATGTAAATTTTGAATTAGAAATGTAGACCAAATTCGAATACTAAAGGACCGCATCACTGTAACAGCGCAAGAAAAAAAAAGGAAAACATATCCTTGACAATTTTATTTTCATTTGTCAAAGATCGAATTACTCGTTCTTCACTTCACATGAACCGAATTGACAGAGAAAATGAGAAGATAATGTACAGTTCGATGGACGAGCTCGTAATTAACCTCAAAATCGTCACCATATTATTTCAATTTTTTGACAGACGCACCGACGTTGTCCACGTCGCACTCATTATATTCAACCGACGTTTCGGTTTTCTGTGCTGAGCTATAGTGGGGTGATCTTTTTGTACCTCACTCAGGCCCACTATTGCCTTACTCATCGTTAAATGATGTTAGATTACAAACAAATTATTACAAATCGACATGACACACAATACTCTTGATTTCAGGCGAACAGATTATACCTTTCTATTGTAGATTAACGAATTTTTTGAATGAGTATAAATACGATTTAAAAAAATTTAAAATTTGTCAGCAGAAAGACATTAGGCATAAAAAATTAGACATAAAAAATTGATTTTCTGAGAAAATCACCGCGGCCTCTACACCTTTAACTCACAAGATCCGACGTCATTCAAAACAAAAAAAAAAAATTCCAAACGAAAAAGATTTTTTAATGTCTTATGGATTCTAACACTCGAACCTATTGTTCGCTACTTTAGTCCTTGAATGCATATTCGTGCCAATTGTCCACAGTCCAGCTTCACTTAGTTTTCAACTTAAGCTTTTAAAAGAATTGAAATAAAAAAGATTTAAATAAAATAAAATTAGCAACAATATGGATTTAGGGGTTAAAAAAAACACTACACAAAGGTTGCTACATAAGGAGATATAAGGCTTTAAGCATGCAATCGCAATTACATCGCTACGCATTTAAGGGTTAAAGTTTAAGCCACAAAAGGTTTTGTGGAAGGGACTCTTTGAAAATACAACGAAGCCGTTGCAGGCTGCAAAATTACACAAGACCTTAGGTCAATTTGGTTATCATTGGTTTTGTCCGTTACATGGAATCGTAATTCCTTGCTGAGATCAATATTATTAGTTAATTTCATGTGCGAAAGTTTGTCGATAGAAAAGCAATAACTAAATGAAATGAAATCATAAAGTGCGAGAGACCTTATGTCGACGCTTTAAAACGCATTCCATTCCTTACCGGACTGACTAACGACTGAATTCACCAAATGCATAACTCAACTGTGAACGTTCTCTCAGAATTTAAATAGAAGTTCGTATTGATTTTCTGTTAGCATCAAATCTCAACTGCCATCAAAGCCAACAATTATACCCTACACATTTTATAGTAATGAATTTTATGCCACATTTGTGAGTATGTGTCCGATCAAATAAATTCTAAAATCAAATTTAATATCGATTTAATCCTATTTTTCCGTCGGTTTTCTGTCCATACATTTTTGTGTCCAACTTACAGCTCGAACTTTTGAAGGTATTTTGCTGAAATTGCGTATATAACTAACTGACTGTTGTATATACGAATATTTATGGGCCCCAGGAACGAGCCCTTTTGATATTAACCAGTTCCTATAAAACGGAAATCTTTTACCGATTTCTAAATTTTTCGATAAAAATCAGCAAAAAGCACTATTCTAATATAATTCAATGAATTGGAATGGGTGGATGGGAGGGAATAAAGGGGCCAATTTTTTTAAACAGCCTATCAGATATTTCAAGTCAAATTTTTTGTGCTTTGTGTAAACAACAATCAACTGCACTAAGTTTATAAAAAATATATCTCTATATGAATTGTGTAATTGCTAGTATTTTGTAATTAAAATAAATTACTTGCAAAAAAAAATAGTTTTATTAAACTTGGATCCGTTCACGTCCACTACGAGCAAACACTTGCTTGCACTCTATAAGAGATATTGAATTAAAAATTAGTAAAGTTTTGACGAATGCCAACTACATTCGTGATCGATGAATTCCACGATTAACAAAATACTTGACTTTCTATTTGTTTTTCAATTCATTTTTTTTTGTTTGCTATACAGCCAACCATTCTAGTATTAATTTAAGATGCTTTACAGTTAGTTGCAGTTTTTGTTGGAAATTCCAATGAAGATGGATGGAATCAATCTGAATTAAGGAAAACTTAAAGTAGACTGTAATCTACTTTTAAGCGTAAAATATTGAAGAATTTAATTGTCTACTTTTAGGCAATTCTTAACGGTTTTAACCATTACCATCAAATCTATTATAACTGATAATAATGAATGATACGGAATATCTTGCGGGATTGTCAATAGGTGAACTAACCTCACGGACCGACTGACTGACTGACTGACTGTAATAAAATTTACGCCGGTTCTCTAGCACTACTTTGAAAAAACTACATTCAAGTATTTACATAAAGTTAGATGTAATCTTACCTAGTGCACCTTGGGTGCACTAAATTCATTTTGGCTTTGAAATTTTTTAGAGCCTCTTGCCACAATTTGAATTTTCGCTTATGACGAGTTATGAAATATTAATTTCAAGCTAATGGAAAGCGTTTGTAGAAAAATTTTCAAATATTTAGATTACAATTAAAGTTTGTCAAGAATTAAACAAAAAAAAACAAAAGGAAAATTTATCTTTGACAAATAATTTTAACTCTAAACATAAACGCGATTTTATTACGTAATGAATTCCAATAATCTCTTCTTTTTGCACATTGTCTCCGCGTTGCGCTAATTATAATAAGTAAACTAACTCGCAAATGTATGTTTGTAGACATATATCTATCTAAGTCTACAAAAGGGTCTCGTTTTTATGCTCATACATATGCATTATTATTAAACGCAAACAGACGGATAGAGTATACATTTACACAAACGCACCCACACGACAATTACAAAAGAAAAAAGGAGGAGAAAAAAAAATGATGATAATATTATGCAAACTACAGTATGTGTCATAAATACTCAGTGTTGGTTTCAAATTCGTTTAAACACATTCACACATATATATATATATATACGCAACTGACTGTTACACAAGTTTATACACAATAATTTTATTCGCAAGTAGATTAAGTCACAAAAAAAAAATTTACATATAATACAAACAAAAATTTTCATAGGACTGCAATAATAAATTATTATATACAAATACATATATATATATATATATGAATGCATGCATATAGAAATAAATGAAAATTATGGGAAAAATTCTACAATGCATAAATTATAGTTTCTTTTTATTATCATTTAATTTATACGTTAATGTTACAATAACTAAACTTTATATAGAGAAAAATTATTGTGTAAATAATAATTGAATTTAATTTTTAAAAAGTACATTTTATTTGTATTATTTTTTACTAGCTTATATTATATATATATATATATATATATATATATATATATATATCAATATTTATTTGCGTTTATCTTACAGTTTCTTTTAGCTTTTTATTAATAATAAATAAATATATTTTACACCCACCATCGTCAAGGCAAAGCAGAGAGCATTTTAACCTTGTCCTTCCGCTTGTCTAGCATCAAGAGAACTTCTTATCCTCCCGTTCATTTAGTTTTGAAACTCTTACATGCGAGGAAATTGCTCGATATTGATTTTTGCGAGAAGTTTATAGTTTAAGCTCATAAGTCTAAGTGTCAATCAAGTCTAAATATTATACAAATCGGAACAATAGAAGATAAATGCAAAAAACTGATGCAATTGCGACAAGGAACGGACGGACCCAGTAAGTCAAAAGTCATGATATCGTTAGTTTTCATCATTCGACAAAATTTGACTTTATATAGCGAAACTCGTCTGGGACACTAATCAAGAACGCGGTAATCCCTCTCGCTGTTCTCAACAGACATCACTCTTTCTGCTTAACACTGCTTGCAATCGAGGACTCATTGTCGTGGACCGTGTAGGGTTTTCATTTTTAGGTAGGTAGATAATAGTCCCAAAAGATCAGTTTTCCTTTCTGTATGCAGCTCATATTCTGTGTCAGAGATAAGATCAAAAATGCTTAGCGTTAGACGGTAGACGGGATAAAGTAACGCGTGGGATTTCATTCTACAATCTATGTTCAGTTCTACGAAAAAATCCACAGAAACTTATTCGCACTCATAATAAAAACATAATGAACGTAGTTTTACGCGAAAGTGTTAATAATAAAACGAAATTAATGAATAGCGTATCTCTGATACCGACGACATATGTTGCACAAATGTTTAAACCTGCTTGCATGTAAGACTGCAGTAATTGTACTACTGGAAGAACATATGTGTCTTTGTAGGAAGAAAGAAGACTATTTTTATCGCAAGCTTTACAAGGAATCTCAGTCCGTCTGCAAAAATTCAATTTTTATCGAGGACATAGTGACGCAATAACGGTTCACCCAACAAACTACATCAAGTCGTAATAAACAAATAAGGACGTCATGCAGCGCCAAGCATTTTGCGGTACAAGAATGCGAAAGATTGCGCAACATGTTGCACAGGTGTTGAAAACATCAAGTTACTGATAGCAAAGTTTAGTGCGGGTCGCTCTCGACATAAAACCTTACATAATCTATAGCAGATATGGAACAGAAATTTAACAACATTACTGCTTATCAGATTCGCCTAATTGTTGGACTTCAAAATGATCCCAATCCGTTAAACAGCTTTCGCTTTCGCTTTCGCTTTCGTTAACAATGTAATTTTCAATGTTTTTTCAATTGCAGGTTGGTGGGTGTAGCCCGATTCGCCTTAGGGTCGAATATAATTTTCTTAATTGTTTTTAATATTAAGTAGAGCATCCAGAAATTTACTTATAAATTGCTTCGTTTTTGAAAACAAGTTAACTTAAAAATTTTTATAATATTTCTTTTCATTCTTGTCTTTCCATCAACCATTCTCTGCTGGATGTCCGCTATTGGTTTCTTCCTTCTATTTTTTTTTTTTTTTTTGTTATTGGTTTTGACAAATTCTTGAAATTGTTTCAAATTTCAAAGGCACTCGTACTTTACAAGATGGCGATTATGAAATCATAGTAGTAGATGAAAACAATCCATCAGTGCTGGCGGATAATGATTCACACTCAAGCGGACCCCCTTCAATTAAGGTAAGTGTGTAACTCCTACTCGAATTTGTTCACTTTTTTTACAATTGTACGACTAGTATAAGTATTCAAGTGAATCCTATAGCAACCAAATACATTAAATGAGTATAAACGGCTTTATATATATATATATATATATATATATATATTTATATATATACGGCTTTATATATATGTATACAAAGCTAGGAACATTACGATTGTTGAGAAAATTCATTATTGTTATATATGTAAAGAATTCATTTTGATGACTTCATTACGGTGCTGACAACGCCCTTAATCAAAAGACATATCCACAAAAGAATTCTTGCTGTGAATTCAAATGAAGCATCCATCCATCTATCCAGCATTGTTGGCCTACATTAGCATTTTTTTTTTTTTTTTTTTTTTTTTTTTTTTTGAAATCTAAGAAAGCGTAGAGTTTGCTACTTATTTTTATTTTTATAATTTTTTTTCTCGTTTTGCTCAGTAAGTTTTGTAATTTCCTTTAAAAGAAAAGGTAACCCTTGGAGTATTCATACTTGATTTTCTTATTGATTTTCCTTTTCTCTGTTTAGAAATTATGGTTTATATAAGCTGTATTATTATTCTATTCTATTCTTCTTACGTAAAAATCCCGTACCTCTGCTTTCTCTCTTAAGTACTCTAAAGGCTTATAGCCTTTCAATTAACGTAACAAAATATTACAGTTTCTCATCTAATTCAATGATTCAATGGAACATAACTATCACACTCCCCACATTCTTTTGTGTCATGTAATTTTCTAGTTTATGCGAAACGTTTGAAGGGAAGGTGCAAGCATGCTGGCATGCCTTAATGTTACTTTTAATAATTTTTCGGAGATGCAATAATAATTATAATAATTATAATAACAATATTAATAACCACAACAACAATATTAAAAACTTTTTTTGTTGTGAGAAAAATGAAAATGTTGTAGCATGCGAATTAATAAATTATATTATCTACATGTATGTACGAGTGAAGTTATGATGAGATAAAAGATAGAAATCTCTATAGATTTAAGGGGCACACCAATGTAATAGCGAAAAACAGGTAAGAAGGGTGTATTCGGCAGAGCCGAATCTCGGATACCCACCACTGTGCTTCTCGCATTCAATTCCCCAAATACTTTTTTTTGATACCCACATCGCAGGTATTATTAAGAAAAAATTAATCCATCAGGTCGCGGTGTCCACGAAATTTTTTTTATTTAACCCATTTTTAGGTAGATAGTATATCTTCATTCGAGGAATGTAGAAAATAGTTTCAGTTTAGTTCCGTCTTGTTTGCCTTACTTACGCCTTCACACGCATAAAATGTCAGAAAAGAGAAAGAAAGATAATTTAATCGCCGGTAATTTTGTGTGGGCGTGACTGATTTTTTCTATTTGTGCACGTAAAGAGTAGAGTGCTTCGCAGGGTAAATGTGAAAAATTTCAGCCTTCCAGCTTTTACAATTTCTGAGTAACGAGCAACAAGCCACAAACTTTTGTTAAGAAAAACGCGGTTGCGTTCAATTTATGCTCCACTGCGGGTTTCCGCTCTAACCAATTTGGCCCATTTTCAATACCGATCTGCGTGCAACGACTTCTGGTGTTTCTATTAAATTTGAAGCGACTAGGAGAGTGTCAACAACAAACACCGCACGGGCACACAGACACACATACGGACAAACATGGCTAAATGGATTCAGAAGCTGCCTTTTGGGTGTCACGTACATTATGGAAAAAAACAAGTGGTGGGTATAAAAAGAGAATTTCTTTTTGGTTTGGAAGGAAAATTAACACAGAAATAATATGTGAGGAGAACAAAGGAAAATTTTTTCCTTAAAAGTATTAAGAAATTGGCAACACCACAGCCATTCTCTGGCAACGTCTTGAGCTCAGCCAACCCTGCGGCAAGCAATGTAACTGGTCCAAGCTTGAGTTAAAACAAAAAATACATTTAATCTACATTTCTGTACGTGAAAGTTTTTGAAGTAATCGATTATTGTGTACTCGGCGAGTGTTTGAATGAAAAAGCGCAATTTTCAACCAACAAAAAGTAATACAGGTTTGGTTTAATAAATAAATAGAAAAACTACAGCGGACGCTGCAATTATTCATGTAACGACTTTTTAAATTAGGCTGTTAAATAAGAAGTGATCGGAAAAATGATCCGATTCGGATCATTTTCAATAGCACTCGCATTTGGGTCAAAATATGTCGGTGCGCCAAATTTGATCTAAATGTTTTATAAATTGCAGCGTGTAGGTTGAAGACTTGGAAATAAGTAGGGCAGACAGACAGACAAACATAGATCAGTATAATAAACGATGAGGCCTTCTCAATTGATTCTGTGTGTTGCATCCGTCCGCATAAACTAAATAGACCCATTCTTAGATCAATTTACGGGTTTCCTTAGAGAGTCTTATTCTATGAATGGTGAACGAAAAATTATTTGAGTTAACTTGCTTGTCGCTTTCAAAGATTGTGTTTGGAAAGAAACGTTTTTAGAATTTCCAATGCCGGCACTTTGGAAAAAACAAGCCTTGATCATTTAAAATTTTGTCACGCCCATAATTGTTATTTTATGTCATTCTTAACGGCTCAAACAATCATTTAAGCCGATAAAAAATAAATTGCACAATTGCCCAGTGGTCTACAGTGCACTACTCCCTTAATTTAAGCTAAGCAATGTTTCCAATATTTGGCTTGTGCTCGTAATGAGAATTAATTATAATAATACTGGAAAAGAATATAAAATTTTACTCCAACAATATCCCCGTCATTTTTATACTGGGTTTATGTGCCAGTACGTTGGTTGAAAATCAGTTCCTTTAATTTTCGAACCAATTCGCAATTTGAAATGAATCGAACAGCATCCCTTGAACTAATGCAAAATATGTAATTCGTTTAGGTCCATTCCTATGCAAAACGCTATTAATAAAAATGAAAACAATTTTTTTTTTTCTTCATTTTAATGTAAATCATATTTTCGAACTATCAGGAAGTAATATTTCTGCATTCCAAGAAAGCATGAAAGCCATCGAGAAACAAATTCTCTGGCCTTAGTTATACATGTTCGCTAGGTTAACCTAGGGTTAACCCCCCACTTTTAATTAATTGCTAGGCGAAAATGTCAGTCTTATGACGAACTTCGCCTTGAAAGTGCTTAACGGTTCTTTCACGAAAAAGCATTTTATTCTGAAATGTGACAGAAATTTTCGTGAACATTTGACCGAATACTAATTTTATGAATACCCAGTATTTGAAGTAAATGTTCAATGTTTGTTGATACGCAAAGCTTTAGCTTGCCATCGATTAATTGGAGAAATGATGTAGACTTGTTTCAGTAGATGATGATGCCTACTGTCATCTTAAATAAACCCCATTGGAAAACGTATAAACCTAATCTTTCTTATATACTAGAGCAGGTATTAACACTACAGAAATGACGAAGCGATTATTCCTCGCTTCAGAAGTGATTTTTTGTCAATGGCGATGGATAGCATGGAGCCATTGAAATAACGATAATATGACTGTTTCTTGTGCTAAAAAAAAAAAAAACTGTTGCACTGTAATCCCTTTTTTCTTTTCTCTGTGACAGGAGTAAGAACATCGTGTTTTAACAAAAGCTCTTTACTTGAATACATAGTGTATTTTAAATAGATTTCAAATATCGCGATGCTTTATGGGGGAATTATATATATAATTATTATATAATCGGCTTCTTTCTTATACCAAATTATAAAATATACAAAGAATCTGGTAAATGCTTGCTTTGCCGAGGGCCCGCTACTTGATAAGGTTAACTTCTTTTTATTCAAGAACTTACTACTCTTTGCAAGCTTTCGTGATAGAATATCCAGAAGTAGATTTTGTTACAAAACTCACTGCTACTGAAGGTACATATATGTTGTCTAAGCATACCACAGCAAAATTTTTGTGTCAAACAGCTGTCTAGTAAAAATCAAAAAATGCACTCTTTTCACTGTGCAAAGGCTAATTTTACGTGAGATGGGGATTCAATTCGATCCCAATCTTGCACCTATATTGTCTCGGGAAATATTAATATTGGCATTCTTTTTTCATATAGCGATTTTCGGTTTAAATAAGGTGTCATATGGGAAAACATGGAGACATGGAGCGTTTAGTAGGCAGACGGACAGGCAGACAGACAAGCTAAAACCAATTAAAAAAATGAGTTTCGAAGTATAATATTTCATATACTTGATGCATAGAAGAACCGAAAAGCAATATCGAATAGAAAATATTAAGAGTTCGATGGCGGAATTATGTAAATTGAATAACTTGTACGGAAAAAGTAGCCGTCATCGCAAGATTGAGTTAATATATACATGTATTGGATGGACGATTCCACATTATATACTATTTTCCTCATTCCTTTTATAAATTGAAAATATTCGGGAAAGTCGAGAACATCAGTAGCACAAATATTAGATGATAGCTTTCAAAAATCTATGTCTTTATTAATAAACAAACTAACTTCAGCTACTACATGTAGATAAACAAGTAGGCGACGTGAAATGTTACAAAATTTTGAAAATGTTTTCATCGCTAATAACAAAGCAAAGATTCATGGAAACATTAAAGAGAACAGAAGTGCTTATTTATTAATCAGTCCGCTGCCAATTGACAAAACACCAAATGGTCATCGTAGTGGCCATTCAAGATTACCCTTAAAATAAAAATGCACTTTTCCTAATTGCCTTAAATATGAACAGTGAACTGGCTATCAGGTTAACGGATGAGCCTTTTATTTCCGGAAATATAAAATGAAGCGAGACTCCAAAATGAAACATTTTCATTTTTCTCTAGATACTTACGCTTTTGTGCATATGTTTAAAGATAAGTCATTTGTTTATTTTAATTATAATTATTTTAATATTTCTTTTCCATTTTATTTAATACATTTCTGCATGTGTTTGTTATCTTTATACCCACATGCATAATGAATCTTTAACATAAAAAAAAAAAAAAAAAAAAAATACATGTATAAATATATGTAAACAAAAAAAAAATAACCAGAGCCCGAAAGCGAAGAATAAAAAAACCAAAAAAACCTAATGCTACAATAGCGACGGCAAGAGTAACAGCAAGAAATCCAAATACAACTTGTACTGCAACCGCAACTACCTCAATAATAAATTTTAGTACAACAATAACGACAACAACAGCAAGAATAACGAATATAACGGCAATGCCAAAAAATAGCAATAACAATAATAATAATAACAATAAAAATAACAATAGCTTAAATAAATTACAACAGCAGCCACAGCCCCTAATGCCACCCAAATCAGTGATGATGTCACAAAAGTTAATGAAGGTAAAATAAAAACAAAACAAAACAAAACAAAATAAAAATGAAAATAAAAATAAAAATAAAAATACCAAATGAGAAAATTTGCAAAATAGAAGAAAATAACAAACTGATAAACACTTAGACAATATAATCACAATATAATCACCTATAGTCACCACCTTTTTAATATAGTTCACGTTTTCGTAACTGACACATTTTCACGTGCAATCCAAATTCCAGTTATGGATTTTTGTTGTCTACACTTTTGTCGCATTCGTAATTACCGTATCCATAGCGCGGTGAGAGTGAAAATATATTAACTTTGAGCGGAACTAAAAGGTCTTAGCAAAATAGCAATAAGCAAAAATTCAAAGACGTTAGCTACCCCGCCTTCTAACATTCAGATTTATTTCTTCATTTAGCTATTAGCATGTACATACATATGAGTATGACTAATAAAAAAAAAAAAATATAATACAAAAGCAATAAGCAAAAGATTAAGATTAAGATTAACTTAACCTATGAGTTGAAATAAAACTTCAACTTAGGGCTACAGGGGCAAAAGGAAGATGAAGACAATATAATAAAACGCCGGCAACGTTTAGCAGTTATCAGTAACGTTATCAATTAGGTAGCACATTGTTTCTTCATATTCACTCTTATCCGACAAGAGGAATAAGTGATAATTCCCATCACAATGTTTACAGAGGATTTGTGCACAAAAATGCAGTTCATAGTTAGCCCTACACCGCGGTATGCGCAAACTAACGAAATGCCTAGAGACAAACTACAGTAAATTCGTTTAGCAGGACTTATGGGGACTCTACTTCTCGATTAGCTGCGAGCTTAGCCGCAAGAACTTAGAGCAAGAGTAAGCCTTCTCTTCTTTAGAGAGCTTAGGCTGACTAACATCACAATCGCTGTTCTCATAAGGGGCAAGTGTTCTTTGCCATTCCCATCTAAGCTCCTGAAGAGAAAGCTTCAGGAGAAATTGTTTCTGAACAGATTCCGCCAGCTGCACATAACAGCAGCATATTGATTTGATTGTCAGATCTGTCAAGATGGGTTTTCGCAAACGCCATTTCTCGTAGTATGGTTTCCGAGAATTCCAACGGGATCAAGTCAAAAACTATAAAATGATTCAAAAAATTTCGAAATCATTTTTTTATTTCTTTTTTTAAGTTATTACTCAAAAGAAACCGTTTACACGCATTTCAATTTTTTTCACATTTCGATGATTATGCTTAGACGGCTAATCGCATTCTCAGTAACATCACGGGAATGTTACGAACGATCTAAAATCTGCAATAAAATCATTTCGTTTTTATTCCCACTATTTCGTAAAAATGCCAACTTGCGAACCGAAACAAAGCGAGAAAAAGCTCGTAGAAGGTTTAGGCATTCAACCAATTTTCATTGTCGAAACTTGAAAATCCTTGTGATAAACACAAAGGATACCCTTTTCGATTTTGGCCATGGAAAAAGTCTCCCAAAACTGACAACAATTCATTACATATATGAAAAAACCCGCAACATTCTTGACTAATCGCTATTCTGCATATAAGTAAATTAACTTAAACAACTTCTAATTGGTTAAAGGCCACCACCAAGTACCTTAACCAACATTGCCCATTACAGTTCAGATTTAAGATATTAATCGAAACGAAAAGTTTAAAAACAACTTTTCTACAATCTCATTATAAGATCCACACTACTGCCTGCCGAACATACTTAGAGCTCTCATCGCATTTACATTTTTGTTTAGCTACCAAAAATGAGATTTGACGGCCAAATCATGTTTAAGTAAAGTATTAAAGGACGGCACAAAGCTCTACGACATGCGGCTTAGCTGGTAGGAATTTAAAGCCTTCTTAATCTTCTTCTTCGCGTATAGAGAAGCATGGTGGAAATTTTAAAAATATTATTTTTGGCCGACATGGCGAATGTTTGCGTGGGAATGTTCAGTTTCTTATACAAAATTATGGACCGAAGGAGAACTTAGGTAGCACTGGATGTAGAATAGTGCAGCGCATAACATCAGCTCAACCGATTAGAAAGTTTCGATCGTCCATCTATCTCTATAAACATTTCGACGCGTGTATTGAGTACTTGAGTGTAAGCGTCTGTGAAGTGTTTGTTGGATAGAAAGCAAGTACTGCCGTATTAACCAGCTTCGCAATGACCCGTGAGTTTGTCTATTGCGATATCCGGTCGACTGACCTTTTGAACCTGTTTATTAACATAACATGTTTCCCGTCACATTTCCCGTCACACAAAAAGTGGCGCCCAACGTGGGGCCCGTTACGCAAAGTTGTCTGACTTTGAATAGATGATTAAAAAATATTACTTTCAGAAAGCCGTCCATACTTATGTCAAGAATACTATTTCGAAATATTTTGTATGAAATTTGAATGAAAGGAATGAAAATTGCTGGGACTACACTAGGACTTGTATTGAGAAAAAGGGTAAACTCTTGGAATGTGCTACAGACAAGCTTCTTTATAAACTTTTATCATTATTGTGCAATCTCAGTACCACAATAATATCCTACTGCCTTCCTTATTCCCTTTCCACGAAGAATTTTTGGTAGAAACTGACGCTATGCCTGCAACCCGCAACAACGTTGGGAAACCACGCAAAAACTGGCAAAAAACTATTACTTACTTTATAGTCGAATGTTTAATCAAGAAACTTTTAACTTGTTGGTTTGTTGGCATTGAAAGCTCTCGGATCGCTGTCAAGTTTGTATCTAATCAACACTCGTCGTAATGAGCCGAAGACATTTGTGACGAAACGCGTACTTGAGGAGCCAAAAATGAACAAGCTGTATAATGCCCCAGTCGAGATCCATTCGGCACAGGAAGACTTTTCAGAACGTCCGAGGCAGAGCTTGAAATCGCAAGGAAAATATCTGTTTCAGTGGTGAACTTTTCCGCGCATATTCTTGAGGCATTAAAGCATTTGTTAGGCAAAGAAAAAAAAAAAAAACCAGATTTTCTTTAAATATACAGCGTTGTTGCCGCTTAATAATTTACCCGCATATTATTCTGACCTTAAATTATCTTTTCTTTCCTCCCAAAGACTTTGTCAATAAACACTTAAATTTTTAACCTGCTAGCATAAAGACTTTCTTTCACAACACGGATGTCGCATGCTGGTTGCCACAAAGTGCTTTCCTTGAAGTGATTATGCTTAAGAGAATTATGAAAATGTGTGAGAGAACATGATTTAGTCCAAAACTATTTGCTTTTTTTATTTAATGTAGCCTTTAATTTATTTCTTTTTTCTTAATTTTGATTTGGCCCACTTTTACTCTCACCGCTTCATTTGTGTGCTTACGTATTATTGTATAAACTATTTTTGTCCTTTTAAATTAACAAACTTATCGAAAAGATTAAAATGGGAAATAATTTGTTTTTGTTGAAAACTAACTAAAATATCGAAAGGAATTACGGAAGATATGCCAGCCCGCAGTTAAAAAAGAATAGATTTTGTGATTTTGTGGTTAGGTCTTTTATGCGATCATTAGGAAGGAAAACCCCGTTGACTTGAAACTTTTCTCTTCTCTTGATCTATGAAAGAGAATTTTTAATTTTCTGATATTATCCGACAGTTCTTAGGATCTTTCTTTTTTTGGTTTGGTTTGTTTATTGTTGGCAGACGAACGCGTTACACATGTCCTTTTAGAATCGAATTATTTATCTCCGTCTCTTCAATATTGGCAAACCGTTGTTCTTTTCCTTTTTTTTGTTTTTAATGTCAATTCAAGGAATAAAAACTCAAAGGGGATCTTGCTCAGCAAACCAAATCTCCAAACTCCTCTCAACGAATCTTCGAAATTTTGAAATGAATTTGCTAACTGCGGGGGTCAGACCTAAAAGACCTCGGACGTCTTAATATTTCGGCAATGATAAGACAAATGAACTCATCCGAGTCCGCTTTTTGTTTCCTTTTGTCAAAAACCAGAGAAAACGCGAGTAACGCAGGTACAGCCTTTGCTATTAGCGACGTCAGTAAGTGGGTAAAGAAGTTGACGGTGAAATGTGTGAATAGACACATGTAGTGTCTGTCAACGTGGTTGTGCTAGAATTAAAGGTCATCCACTTCCAAACAAACATCAGTTTCTAAACAAAAAAAGAAGCAAATCCATCAACGAAGCAGCGGACTGTCATCTGTTGTGGTTGCTAGGGTTTCTCGATTTTTTCTTTTCGTTTTTGGTGCCGTTTATATATTCATTGGTGTTACATTTTCGAATATGCAGCGAATCTGAAAAGTATCTCCAAACCGTCTAGTTTTTACTTATTTTATCTGATCGGTTCAAAAAGAGAGCGTAATTAAAAATGGCGCTCAATGTTGAAGGCCCCCTGAGGAACGAAACCTAAGAGCAAGCGAGGACGAAAACATTATTTACCTTGGCATTCCAAAAAGGAATTGGTTATGATAAAAAGAATTTTTGATATCCAAAATAATCGCTTCTCGTTAATCTAAGGCTGCGAATAGTTACCGTATTCCGGGCGCCTAGTAGACGGACTGCCGTGTTACTTAACCAATGCTTAAGGTAGCACATTCCGGCAAGTGCAAGGTTCGTATAAAAGGAATTCTAATCCTTTGTAAGGACAAGCGAGAATAACACGAAATCTGAAAGATTTTTATGAGGACACTGGAAAAACGAAGTTAGCCAGCTCCCAGCACCAATATCTTCTCACTGAAGAAATAAAAAAAATATTTAATTTTTTTTTTCTCTCTCTCTCTCTCTCTCTCTCTCTATTTTTGAACTCATCAACATTTAGCTCAAGTAATTCATTGCTTTTAGTTGTTTTTATGGTTTCTAACAACACAGACGTATGTGGATGTGAAAAATTGTATTCAAACTCGAATGTAAACCATTTCTTGCTCTTGTTATGCTTAATAACTGTGATCCAAGGTAAATTTTGTCCATTGTCGCTATTAAAATTAGCCCAAATATTCAAATTAGTTAGAAAAAGTTTAGATTGAAAAACTTTCTCGCACAATACCACGAGTTGTAATAACTTGATTTATTTTCTCTTTTTTTTTTTTTTTTTTTTTTTTTTTAAGTTGTCACATATTGTGTAAAAGTCTCTTCATTACGTATTGATGACAGACTGCAACCACAAAAGTCATTCGAAAAGTTTTTGTAATGCAAAAGTTGCTCACAAGTTAAATACGTGGGTATGTTAAAAATTTAAAAATAATAATTAGTAGAAAAAGTTTGAATTAGAAAGTTTTTGATTAAAATTACTTTAAAAAAGCAACAAGTGCAAGAACTCGTAATATACTTGGATTGAATTTTTCGATACCCTACCGCTAAGTGCATGCGTCTGTAAGCCTTCCTTTTTTTTTTCTTTTTTTAATTAATTGAAAATCTTCGAAATGTCGTCGTGAATTTGAGGACAGAAGCATTTGAGGACAGACAGCATGCTAGATATCACATGATAATTTCATAGTCTCATTTACTTTATACTTAATAACGAGATTCCCTGACCGAAAAGTGTGGAATATGTTATGCCGATTAAACGTCAAATGCCTGTGCAGGGATCAAATGGTTTTACTTCCACCAGGTTTCTTGTTGCAAAAATGCGTTGAAAGCATCCTTTGTTGAAAATGACATTAGTCTTTAATATGTCAATATGCACGACCCTATCTTTGTTTCAGAACACAAGCGATATAATCTCTTCGAATATCATTTTAATGCTTCGGACATCCGGCAGCGTCTGACCAGAACGCGTCATTCGGGTCTATGCTCGCTCGTTGTAGATTCAAGTGTCATTGATTGCCCCGTAAATCATCCCATTCTGCGTCGTACTTTCTTTTTTCTTTTTGGTCACCACACATCCACCTAAGAATTATTTATTCTCTTTATTCGCTATTTACTTACAAATTCAAGTTTTTTCATATAACGGCATTGTCCAAGCACTGGTCACTTAATCTGTATCCTAACGTGTTCACAGCGACTGGAACCACGGAATAATTGGAGATTTATTTATAAAAAATAATCAATTGCTTGAAAAAATTATTGCAAACAACAATTAACGCAAGTTCTCAACTTAACGCGAGCGTGACTTTTTGCATTTAGGATAAGACGAGCTGTAGATTCTTTAAAATTTGTTGAGAAAACTGTTTTGTCTTTTCGGAAGTTTTTTCAAATTATTCGACATAGATATGCATTTGTTTCTAGGCTGAATTATGACGGATTTCGATTAGGTTGCAATTTATTGCCAGCAAATATACAAATGAACAGGCCGGGAGGGGACCAAGAAGAGTTATGGGGAATAAGATCATAACGATGGAACTTACGGTTCGTTTTAACGCAAGAATTTTTTTACTGTTATGTCCACTCATCATGTTTTGCGATGACATGCCATTGAATATGGAAGACCACAACCCGAAAAGAGATTCGATTATTTTTTTGGAGGAAGATCGATATGTTGCAATTAGTGTTGAATTCCTTGAGGTCTGACAAACAGCGGATAAATAAGCGAAAAAGTAAAGCATCTAACTGCAATTGCCATAAGAGTATGTACGATATAAAGGTAATGTTCATTAACTGCGCTGGGGATAAAAGCGACTTAACGCAACAAAACCGGCTATATATGAAATTTTTTGTATTCGTACTGGCGAACGAAACTCTTCCTGCGTAGACCTCTTACTGCCCGTTCTCTTTGAATTTGCATTTCAAGTGCCATCTGATTATAAAATGGCAATGAGTTTTCATTAATTATAAGCTCGTGTTAATTCATTTACCGATTTATTTTTAATCCTTACTTATGTGTATGTGTCTAGTTATCGTATTGCCCGTATTAACTTAAACACTCACAAAACCTTACGAAGGACTATTGTGCACAAAAAAGTAAAAACTAACAAAAATCACTTAAAGAAATATCGAAAAATGCAAAATTAAAAGAATAAGTTACTTACTGTTTGATACATACCAAGACATGAAATATAATAATGTCAGTGTATAGGTGGGCAAGAGATAGGTTTAACGTAACCTTAAAAGCCGCTCGTGAATTGCAAGCAACTGAAATCTTAAGAGTTCACTTACAGTTCAACGAAAAGCACGCACTTGTGTATATCATCGCACCCTCAAATATCTTATGCATGATTTGTTATCCATCATAGCTATAGCTAGATATTTCCGCTTATACACGGATTCGGTTCGAGCAACTACAATTAATTAAATAAAAATTTAGTCAACATGTCATTTGCATACTCGTTCGTACATATAGACATTAATTCATTAGCATAACACTTGTTTTCGAAGTACGCCAGAGCATTGTACTTGTGTTCTCACCCATACTTACAACAATTCACAACAACATTTTAGCGTATCATGAACAAGTAGGAGATGTTATTTTTTTTTTATTTATTTATTTATTTTTTTTTTTCGTGATGATAAATAACTTAACAGTGTGCGATAGGCACAGTCTCCACTATATAGCTGACGTTGTGTTTTTGTGGTTTACTCTCTCATATTGTATTGTATGTGTGTGCGTATGCTCATGTTTGCATACGTTCATCTATCTCATTTACAAAATAACTATTGACAAACAATCTCTCTATCTCTGTCGGCAAATAGATAGACATTATCACATTTGTCATCCACCAGCAAAGTGTTGCAAATGCAAAGAATATCATCAGCGCTAACAAAAGCTTTCATCAGTAGAGTATTTAAAAAGATTTGTGTAACATTTGCATTTGTCGTTATCACAATCATAATACAAATTTAATGATCTGTCTGTACGATTATAATAATACAATAATAACAGTAGCGACAGATACATGTGAAATGCTGTCGTTGCCGTTTTACAAGTACTTTAATAAATGACAACTGACAGCACAAACGTGGCGATAATAAATTAAATGTTTTGGAAAATGTTTACAAAAGCAAACAAGCACAGTCAGTCATTCAGTAAGTAAGAAAACAATGTTTGACTTACGACGACAAATGTCGGACAACGAGTTAGGGATTTATTAATGTCAGCTACGTTACTTGGAACCTATTCGTAAAGAGATTTTAAAATTTCTAATTTCTGATTTGAAAGTCCCATTTCGCTTGTAGACTGCAGTCAATTCTCGATCCCGATCTCGATTCCCACTTTACAGAATCTATGCTACACAATTAACAGACTCGATCGAGATCTTCACAAGTAGAAGTATTCCGAAGCATGGGCGAGATGTTACATATGCAAAGGGATAAGCAATGCATTTGAAGTACAAACATAATTAAGTAAAGTAAAGTAGAAAGCTTTACGCCAGACATTGTTTATTGAATGAGGTGCTTGAATACCTTCACATGCATTTTGGACTTAATCGTAAGCTGGTGTTGCGTACATTTTTAAATGTCATTTACCTTAAATAGAAAAGAAACATTTCAGGTAATAAATTCGCAGTTGCTTTCAGTTCAGTTGGCATTTATTAATTTCTGCTTGTATGTATGCAAACTTCTCATGCATTAGGAATGGGAATTAAATATCTTCTAACGCTTACAATCAATTATAATGACCTAATTAATACTTTCGATGCTGTCTCGTTTTCTCTTTCTTGTGTGCACACGCTTTACGCCTTTCACGTATTTTATAAATCAACCACATATACGCACTCGTGTTGTATCTTTCTATGCTAACTAATTGACCGCAACGGCAATTCAAACCAACGGAACACAAACACCTACTATTTCGCCTCTTCATAATGTGTGACGACAATGGTTTTTTTTTCCAGAGCGTCGATTCTGACGTTGGTTCATTAAATATGAATTCAACCGAAAATGAAGTTCCTGAAGTGGAATCGTCTAGTGAAATAATGGCCGATGATAATAAGCCAACAAACTCGAACGATGAAAGTTGGACAGACGTGAACTTGAATGAGGACACTGGTGTGCAGTCCAGTGTCAGTGGCAATGGTGGTACTCTAATACAGGGTGATAGTAGAATGCACGACCAACATACAGCGCATCAACAGCATTTGCACGCATCACAGCAACAGCATGTAATTAATGAACGCGGTGACAAACCAGATTCAGAGATATCTGTCGTACGGGTACCCGATAATTATGCGGGAACATCTGGTCATTCTGGTAATTCTGCCAATAATTCTGTCGTTACATCGTCTCAAAGGGGTTGTCGCGCCGATGATTTGCCTATGAAACCTCCACTTGTAGGTCATTTGCCTTTGACTACGCCGTCACGTGAAGCTAGCCTTACGCAGAAACTTGAGATAGCTTTAGGTCCGGTGTGTCCCCTTTTACGTGAGATTATGGTGGATTTTGCTCCTTTTCTTTCGAAAACCCTAGTGGGTTCGCACGGCCAAGAACTGTTAATGGAGGGGAAAGGTTTAACTACATTTAAGAACTCACATTCGGTAGTTGAGTTAGTAATGTTATTATGTTCGCAAGAATGGCAAAATAGTTTGCAAAAGCATGCTGGTTTAGCATTCATAGAACTCATTAATGAAGGCCGATTATTATCGCACGCGATGAAAGATCATATAGTTCGTGTAGCTAACGAAGCAGAGTTTATTCTCAACAGAATGCGTGCTGACGATGTTCTAAAGCATGCTGATTTCGAGTCACAGTGCGCTCAAACATTGCTTGAAAGGCGTGAAGAAGAGCGTATGTGTGACCACTTAATTACAGCCGCCCGTCGCCGGGATAATGTTATTGCTAGTCGTTTACTTGAGAAAGTTCGTAATATTATGTGCAACCGCCATGGTGCGTGGGGTGATGCTAGCGGTAGTGTTCAGAAGCAAACTTACTGGAAGTTGGACGCCTGGGAAGATGATGCTCGACGTCGTAAACGTATGGTTCAAAATCCCCGTGGTTCCTCACATCCTCAGGCAACGCTCAAAGCTGCCATAGAAAACGAAGGACCTGAGGATGCTATTCTACAAACTCGTGATGAATTTCATACCCAAATTGCTGTTTCCCGTGCCCATCAAGCCAACCAACACACTGCCGATCTACTAGACGACGCTGAGTTGCTCATCGAAGACCGGGAACTCGATCTGGACCTTACCGGCCCTGTGAATATTAGTACCAAAGCCAAACTTATAGCACCTGGCTTAGTAGCTCCTGGCACTGTATCTATTACGAGTACTGAAATGTTTTTTGAGGTGGACGAAGAACATTCCGAATTTCAGAAAATTGATCCTGAAGTTTTAAAATACTGTGATCATCTGCATGGCAAATGGTATTTTTCAGAGGTACGAGCAATTTTTTCGCGCCGCTATTTATTGCAAAATGTAGCTCTGGAAATTTTCTTGGCTTCCCGCACATCCATATTGTTTGCTTTTCCTGATCAGTTAACTGTGAAGAAAGTAATCAAAGCTTTGCCGCGTGTCGGTGTAGGCATTAAGTACGGTATACCACAAACCAGACGAGCTTCGATGATGTCGCCACGTCAGTTGATGCGCAACTCGAACATGACCCAAAAATGGCAACGCCGTGAAATCTCCAATTTTGAATATTTAATGTTCCTTAATACAATAGCTGGACGTACATACAACGATTTAAATCAATATCCTATATTCCCGTGGGTCTTAACCAACTACGAAACCAAAGAATTGGACCTCAGTTTGCCTTCCAACTACCGTGATCTATCGAAACCTATTGGTGCCTTGAACCCCTCAAGGCGGGCCTACTTCGAGGAACGCTACGAAAGCTGGGAAAGTGATACCATACCACCGTTTCATTATGGTACGCATTATTCCACAGCTAGTTTTACTCTCAATTGGTTAGTGAGAGTGGAACCATTTACCACAATGTTCCTAGCTTTGCAGGGTGGTAAATTCGATTATCCGGATCGTTTGTTTTCATCAATTTCTTTGTCGTGGAAAAACTGTCAACGTGATACCTCAGATGTTAAAGAATTAATACCCGAATGGTATTTTTTGCCTGAAATGTTTTACAATTCGTCAGGGTACCGTTTGGGTCATCGAGAAGACGGTACCTTGGTGAATGATATAGAGCTGCCTCCTTGGGCTAAAACGCCTGAAGAGTTTGTGCGCATCAACCGCATGGCTTTAGAATCGGAATTCGTCTCGTGCCAATTGCATCAATGGATAGACCTAGTATTCGGGTATAAACAGAGAGGACCGGAAGCTGTACGTGCAACAAATGTTTTCTATTATCTCACGTATGAAGGCAGCGTAGACCTGGAAGCTATTGGGGATCCAGTAATGCGTGAAGCTGTGGAAAACCAAATACGTAACTTTGGTCAAACTCCCAGTCAACTGCTAATGGAACCACATCCGCCTCGCAGTTCGGCAATGCATTTATCCCCGATGATGTTTAGTGCCATGCCTGATGATCTTTGTCAGATCTTGAAATTCTATCAGAACTCACCCATTATACACATTTCAGCGAATACTTATCCACAGCTTTCCTTGCCATCGGTTGTGACTGTGACAGCGGGTCATCAGTTTGCTGTAAACCGTTGGAACTGCAACTACACCGCCTCCGTCCAGAGCCCCAGTTATGCTGAATCGCCACAATCACCAGGTTCGATAAAACCTCTGACCATTGATCCAGTGCTGAGTAAGTTTAACCATTTATTAACATAAACTGCATAGTACGACGAGTTTCATTTTTCTCTTACAAATAATTCAGCTGTTCAGAATACCAATCACAACAACCCTATGAATCGAAGACATTTGGGTGATAATTTCAGTCAGATGTTAAAAATACGCTCCAATTGCTTTGTGACCACCGTTGATAGCAGATTCCTAATAGCATGTGGATTCTGGGATAACAGTTTTCGCGTATTCTCCACTGAGACAGGTGGGTTCTTAAACGACTATATAGATAATCGATGGTTCTGTTATATATGCAATTGCAGCCAAAATTGTGCAAATCGTTTTTGGACACTTTGGTGTAGTCACCTGTTTGGCTCGTTCCGAGTGCAATATAACTTCGGACTGTTACATAGCTTCTGGTTCCGCCGATTGCACAGTACTGCTTTGGCATTGGAACGCACGAACACAAAGCATTGTCGGAGAAGGGGATGTACCTACGCCGCGTACAACCTTAACGGGTCATGAACAGGCTGTCACGTCCGTCGTAATTAGTGCTGAATTAGGTTTAGTAGTTTCTGGATCGACAAGTAAGTTTTAAATTCTGTTTAATAAGCGAAAGGTCTTCTTTTCACATTATTTGAAGCCAGTCAAGGATTTCATTTGTACTTATTTCTAAATTTTTTTAATCTTTTCTTTTCATCGTACAACAGATGGTCCTGTTCTCATTCATACCACCTTCGGTGACCTCTTACGATCTTTAGATCCTCCTTTTGATTTTAATTCCCCTGAACTAATTGCAATGTCGCGTGAAGGTTTTATTGTAGTTAACTACGATAAAGGTAATGTAGCCGCTTACACCATTAATGGAAAGGAGTTGCGTCATGAAACTCACAATGATAACTTACAGGTTTGCGATATACTTTATTATATTTTAATAACACTTATATATATAATTCAACCCGAACTTGTTGCAATTAAAATATAGTCTCATTTGAAACCAATTACAATACCTTGTTATTAATAGGTTTATGTAATGCTGTAATTTAATGCAAAACTACACATCAAGAACAATCCTTTACACTCTCGACGTCTGGCAGATTGCCGAACAAAAAAATTGTTAACCGTTACTCATCTTAGAACATAAATATTTGATGTCGCTACCTGCACGATCCAGTAGTGACTACTATGCTAGTTCAAGTTTATAACAATGAGCAGAATGAGACTGGGGAAAATAATTATTAATTTGTAATTCGTATTAGGAGGTACAACAAGAGATCGAATAAATATACTCAATAGTCAGAGAAACTTTCATTTATGATCATAACGGAAAGAAAAACTTCGTCGTGATATTTAGGGGTTCGAATTATTCCCTTTTTTTATTTCACCTTATCTTTACCATCTACTTATTTAAACCAGGAAGGAAGAAGTTATATCAGTGTTAGGCCAAATTTTTTAATACAGCACAAGTAGCTTCTAGATCAGCTTTGATTCAAAGATAGAACGAAGATTCATACATAGTACATTTGGTTTTATTTTACACGATCAGTTGGCTCTTCATAATGCGCTGTGTAAATTAAAAGCCCTATCCGCATACTGTGCCTTATTTATGTAAATATATTAATAAATGTGAACATATACACAGAAAACGGTACTTGATTGTTAAACCAAATTGAGAGGGAAATCACGTATTCAGACAATGTTTTGACATGTTAACGGCATTATCAATGATCGGACACATCATAGACTATAGACATGTTTAAATCGATTACGATATTCGCACCGGTTTTCAATATCGTTCATCCTTGGGCCAAAGCACGCCGGTATACCAAATTTAATCATAATATTTGACAAATTACAACCTGTAGGTTGAACACAAGAAAACAAGGCAGACACACAGACAGGCGGGCAGACAAGCTTACAACGATATAAAAGAAGACGGGTCTAGCGCATGTCCTCCCGGGTGCTGGATACACCCTTGTACCACAACATATAACTATTTCCCAGAGTTTCCATTTAATTTTGGTTCTACGTAAAAAACTTTTACGACAACCACCTGTTTTCCGAACTCGTATTCATCAGAATGTTCATTTCAGCTAAAATCTTCAGAATTTCTTCTCCTCGTGTGTGCTTTTTTAATGTGAGAAGCTTCCTGGCCATATATTTATATACAATTGTCACCTCGAACAATACTATAAATCCTCGGAAGTGCTGAACGCCCCTTTTATTTTTTTAAACTGACTTTTACTGCGAACTATTATACACTCAATCTAAAATTTTGAAATTTAGCATAACAGGGAATCGCGTGTAATAGAATGTATTTTGAAAATATTAAAGAACTTAAAAGTTGAGAAAAAAATCAGTGTACCTTAGAAGATGGAGAGGCACATTTTGAAATATCTTTATATATATATATATATATATGTCGTAATTTTTACGATATTTTAATCTTTTCCATATTTTCGTATTCCTCCGCTTAGTGTATGTTATTATCGCGTGATGGTGAATATCTGATGACAGCCGGTGATCGCGGTATAGTTGAGGTGTGGCGAACATTCAATTTAGCCCCACTTTATGCCTTCCCCGCTTGCAATGCCGGCATACGTTCGCTGGCCTTAACACATGATCAGAAGTAAGTGTATTAGGGATTGACTTAACTTTGCTTGTAAATAAGAAAAGCGTTGGATTGATTGTAAGCTAAACTTCAACGACTTTTTCATAAATATTTTCTGTTTCTTTGTTTCTTTTTTTTACGTGCATTTCAGGTACTTGCTGGCCGGTCTGTCAACTGGTTCAATTGTTGTCTTTCACATTGACTTTAATCGCTGGCATCATGAATATCAACAACGCTATTAAACAATATAAATGAAAATCTAAAACAACAACAACCACAACAAGTTACAAATTACTTTCACTTTATTCCCGTAGCAGGCCAAATGAAAAGTAAAACGCAATATTTAAGGTATGAAAACAAATTTTATAAAAATTAACAAAAACAAAGAAAAAAGACAAAAAAAAAACAAAAAAACAAAAAAACAAAAGACGAAAAACGAAAAACAAAAACAGTGACATATTAATATTTTTTACAAGGCCCCTTAATAGCCCTCTTTTTAAGATTCAATGCCAAGCACCTTACAATAGAAGAAAGAAAAAAATGGTGTTAAGGTTAAATTAAAATTTAAAAAACAAAAACAAAAATAGAAATCGCGAGAGAAAAAAAATACATAATTTAGTTGAATTCTTAGAAATGTTGAGTTATTTTTCATAGACTTTTTCTCCCCCCTTTTGAAAAATTAGCGAGATGATTAAAAACAAACTTTAATTAGTAAAGTTTTAGACTAGAAAACAATCCTTTACTAAGTAGTTTAGAGACAAAAAAAAAAAAAAAGAAGAAGAAAAATGTGAACAGCAATTTGTTGTTTATTTCGAAAACATTTTTTTAATATTATTTTTATAATTGAGAAAGTACTTATTTCAGTTCGTTAATAACAAGTTCAAAATATGAAAATAAAAAGATTTAGTACTAAAGCTTATTTTAAATTAAAAAACAAGCAAAAACAAAAAAGGAAAACAAACTAGAAACCTAGGAGAAAAGAAAGGATTTACAAAATAATTTTATTCATAACTATTATGAAAACTAAGCGGCCAAAAACAAGAAAGAAAGAAAGAAACAAACAAACAAACAAACAAAAACATTCACATAAAGTACTTAAATAATAATTAAATGAGGAAACTACAATAAAAGATGAGCAAAGAAAGAAATTAGTATCTTACAGTTTTTATCAGCTAAGCAGTATGAACAGCTTCAGTAACTTTATTAAACGCAATCCGTTACGTTTCATAAAAAATTACGTTTTCTTTTTCTTTTTTTTTTTTTTTCAATTTTCATCCATGTTTTTTGTATATAGCAGAAAAAGAAATAAAAAACATTTCTAAATTTCTGGCCTTCCTCCCACTGTGTAAAATAATTTCTATATTGCGTCCATACAAAAACAAAAAAGAAAAAAAAAAAAAAGAAAACTGAACCAAGAAAAAACAAAATACTTTTCTATATCATTAAATCAGAATACGTCCATTAATTTTTTATGAAATGCGTTTTTTGAAAACAAACAAGACAAAAAGCAAAAAAAAAAAATAAACAAAAAAAGATGAAATTAAGAACAATCGAAAAAAAAAGGAATGGGAAACTTTTTGTTGTGTACTTAAACCCTCCATAAAATAATTTTATTACTAATTAATTGATTATCTTTAAACGATATTGGTTGTTGTGGTTTATGTGTTGTGTTGACTTGTGTTTATTTTGAGGATTAGAGAGAGAACTTAGTTGAAATCTTTAATTAATTGCATCACAGAAATAAAAGCAAAAAAAAAAAAAAAAAAGAAAACATATAGTAAATAATTATTACTCGAAACTTGAAAACAAAAAACAACAAAAGAAAAAAAAAAATGAAGAAACAAATTCGATTCGTTTTTCATAAAACATTCAATTTTCTAAGAATAACTTAGAGATAACAATTTATTAGGTGATATTCGTTCATTTCAAACAAAAAAAAAAAAAACAAAAAAAACAAAAAAGTGAAAATAAGTTTTAACTACGGGGTTTCAACTACCGTAGGATGAATCTTTCTCATATTATATGCGATTATAGCGCTTAAAAGTACACATTTGGTGAGAGATATTCTCTCACTCCTAACAGATTTTAAGATATTTTTTTTTTTTTGTTTTTTTGATTTTTTTTTTTTTTTTTTTTTTTAAATTTACGAAATTTCATTAGATGCACCTTACATCATATTTATTAATTAATTCACATATATAGTGCAGTATATTATTAAAAGCGATATAATAAGATTGATGTTATACAAAATTATATTTATAGTTATCTTGAGAAAGCAAGCGTTTTTTAAAACTAGTGAACTTTTCTCGCGGTATTTCGGTTTTAAAGAAAATAAAGTTGCCTATCTAAAGCAGCACTTGGGGCACGATGGATACTTTCAGCCACCAAGAAAGCTAACTTGTGGGCATACTGGCAAACTGCTGCCACCCGTAACGTACCGGACCAATTATAATACAAATGAGTCATTTTGTAAGTTAATATTTGTATCTTATCAGCTGGGAAACCCATAGTATCAAGTATGACATTGTAACTTGTCGGCGAAACCGTACCTTGACGCACAGACTGCGACACTAAGAAGAAGACATATCGTTCTGGCAAAGTAATCACATCGTTAACGACAGTTCCTGGCACTGGGTTTTGCTTGTTGACAAAATAGCGAGTATTGATACGCTTTGAAACAATAATAAATGCCATTGAGCATCCTGTTTGAATGCCCGCCGACACATATATCTCGTCGAGCTTCTTTTTCAAATGTGGTACCAGCGATTTATATTAACATGCACATACATTTGGATATTTCGGAACTCTCGGGTCCAGTCCGCGTTTTGATCGCACAATGCCTTATGCTTATGCATAGGTATGTACTCACTTGGTAGAACACGAGCTGGTACTTCGACTAAAGCATTGTCAACCGCCATATTCCACGACTTGAAAACTTCTACTCTCTCTTTTGAGTTTTACAAGCGGTTATTAAAATTGCGTTAACGTTCTAGGCGGCGTTGGGACTTAAGCGGGTATGCTCCCCCATGGCTTTCATTAAGCGAAAATTGCTTCGCATATCGTCTGTTAATCCTGTTGTTCGACAAAGTTCCGGCACAAGTATAATAAATTCATTCTCACCGCCACGCATATTTTTCTCAGTTGGGCGAGATAGCAGCATTGGCTGCTGGTGATCGCGTATTGTAATGTTATATTTCTGTTTGTAATATTGTATATAACTAATATCTCCATCTTTGGTGGAGAATTTAGATAAAGGCGACAATTCGAAATTAACGTCGTCTACACGATAGGTCTTATTATTATAATCGGTAAGAACAATCGTGCCGATCACACGCTGGCAAAAGCTAGTCTTATAGTCTTTGCCTTCGGAGGCTGTTGTGGTTAGAATTTGATAAATCGTATCAGTGCGCATTACTTTGTGCGTGATCTCTGCACAAAGTAATATATCCTGCTCGTGTTGCCGTATGGACGTCTGGTAACCAGGCCAGATTTGCATTTGAAAACCGGACACATCTACCTTCTCAACAGGATGAAAAAAGTTTCTTCCCACTAATTGCAAATTCAATCCTTCCATGCCACGACGCAAAATCAAATTTAATACTTGCAATAATTGTGCGTCCGTGACATCCACTATCCCAACGTGCTTCATCTTGATAAGGATAGTGTACCCTTCGCGATTTTTGGTCAACAACTCTAACACCCCGTTGACCATTTTGTCTACTAGGTAGACAGTGCAAAACAGTACAGTTCCATCACATATATAACCGCCAAAAATATTTTTATGATGCGCTAAATAAGCGCGACGCAGGCGTATCATGTCCACATCAGGGCTGAAATCCACTCGATATTGATGAATGGACCATTTCGGTTTTTTTAACACTCTTTAGTCGTTAGCTTGTACTACTACGTTACGGCCACTAGTTCCACATTTAGTAACCAGAGTTGTTGGTCGGGAATGAACCATTTCACTTAGAACCCGTTTACCTCTTACCGCTCCGCGATTGTCATCTTTTGACACAAACTGTCTCTGTGCGCCTTCCGTAGGAGGAGTCGCTCACGATGAGCGACTGCGCGGCCTATAACAGCCGGGGCCTGTGGACGCTGCTAAAAACTTCCGGTACTGGTGCTCGGTTGCGGTTGAATGCTAACTGCTGGCGTTCCTTGACTAGCACCGCGTGACATACCTACATTCGGATTTCCCCATACCGATGCCCGAGGTGCTCCAGCGCCCGCTTGTGGTGGGCGTCTACCACGCGCCCCAGGATGACCTTGCGAGGAACCAGAGCCGGACCGTATACCACGTGACCGTCCAGTAGATCCACTTGGTTTATCCATTTTCTATACCTTCTTTTCTTTATTTTTGATTTTTAAAAGGGTTTTTTATTCAAATGACTGTGGTGTCCCATATTTTAAATATGGATTGATGTTTATACCCATCGCTGTAGGATGAACGCACGCATATGCTATTATTTTGTTTCGCTATTTTCCGAAACACACCTTGCGCAATAGCAGGCGCTTTTCCTTCAAATGTCTTATGAGCGGCTGAGCATACAAGTGTACTTATATTTCCCTTTCCATTTCGATTCAACTACACAGGAAATGTTGTCCGTTCGATCAATTATCATAAGGATCTATTATAGAGGTATTCTTCGATTTTTGAATAAATTTTCAACAACAAAAGTCAAAAATATGCTAACTTACTCTACTCCATATTCTTTTTTTTTTTTTTTTTTTAATAATATAATATATTCCTTGAAGCTTGAAGTTGAACTTGAAGTTCTTTCCACTTTAGAGAGTTCTTATAATAATACAAAGCGTTCATTAAGCTTATTATAGAATTCATTGTACGCCAAAAAGCTGCATATTTTCTGCTAGTCTTTGTTGAAATTTCTTATTTTCGTCATCGTGCAATTTTTTTTTTTGTTTTGTTTTTCTTCTGATATGTACATACATATAACTATACATTCATTATAATCATATTTAAAAATTAGTTTCTATATATATATGCACTTAACTGTTGTTACTACATGTATAGCACGTTACACGTAAAATTATTTACTATGTTTTTCCTTATAGTTGGCCTTTTAATGCGACAAAAAAACAGCAAAAAAGAAAAAAAAAAAACGCCCCAATAGGTTTTTCTCTTTTTCGTTTTTGTTAGGGATTTTGGGAATATAAGCGAAATAGATTCAAGTGAATAATCATACCTATCACCCATCCGGAGGTTATTCACTCATTATCAAGCAATACAATGTTCAATACGAGATAGATTATTGTTGTATTGAACCTTAAGGTGTGTCTACAATTCCTGGAAAATTAAAAAATTCTCAAAAGTAATCAGAAATTACTACCGAATCAATTAGCGAAAGTTTATTAAAGTCGATTTTTAAGGTTTCACGAGAGAAGCAAGATCTTAAGAAACATTAAGTCTATCATCCCGAAATTGAATGTTAATTTTCTAATTTGTAAATACATTCTTGTTCCATATTCGATTTCTGTTAAAGAAGTTCTTTCCTCTATTTCCGAAATGGAAGCGTTCAAATAACGCAATGGGTGAGGCATACGGAAATCGTTGCTAAACGTGCTAATATTTCCACCTAAACAGAAGAGAAATCCTCTTACATATGTTGCTCGCTCAAGACATTTATGCACCCACCCATTCATCCATATAATGTCTTACTGTCAACAAAGTTAAAGGCACATAACTAACTAACTAAGTCATCAGATGATTTCAAGCCCTGCATATGATTATTATTTTTCAATTCTTCTACAAAGTTTGCTAGTTTTCGTATCAAAAATATTAGGATTTGCAAACACTAAGCAGAGTTTTCGCAAATTAACAATAAAACGTTAAGAAAAACGCGATAAAACAGAAAAAACAAAAAACGGAGAAAGCTCTAAAAATACGGCAAAAAGGTTTGTTGTTAATTAATCTTTCCTTCCTATCTGCATGAGCACTCAAACGGGTAATAGTCACGACTATCAAGTCAATGTTCGTTGGTTCTACTCTACTGTGCGATAGATTTTTACTCTCTTGTCGTGTAGCTATAACGAGCGCTCAGTCGCTGAAGGCATAACACACCCGCTAACTTGTGACCGACCACCCCTCTGTCTCTTTCGCTTTCCTCATTTCTTTCTGATCATCACTGTCTGATACGAATAGAGGGCTTGCTCTGAGTGATTGCTCAAAAAAAAAAAAAAAAAAAAAATCTGTTTTCCTTCTTGAAATGCATGTTAACACTTAACCAAATCAGATAAGAAAAGAGATATACTTTGAGTAACAATGCGTTCGAGAGTTTCGGTAACAACGCTCAACTTAACGATACTTAATTAATTCTCTACGAAATGTCTATTTTCATTTTCAACAAATTGTGTCAGGAAATTTCTTCTTAAACACGGCGGGTGTGTACACACAGACATTTTGTTATTGTGTTCATATTATAGTACGTTTTCCATTGTCAGATAATGCTGCAGATCGCAGCCTTTCGCCCACCCTGAGAATCCCTTCAGCACCTATGAGTGGTGTAGGACAGAGAACAGTTTAGCGATGATGCGATCCCGTGTTGCTTTTGCAAGTTCAGCTCGTCCCTCCGTCTTTTAATTCCGAAGGCTAATTATATACCAACGACCGTTTATCGTTCATTCTAAACTAATACACCACGACTCTAATTAGTTTGTTGGAATTTGATTATCTTTGGAGTAAATCGAGCTCGATGGCTTTATCACAAATTTTTATGTCTTTCCCTTCTAATATTTTTTACTTGTGTCACTTTGACTCTATCGTAGGTAAAATATTTTCTTGAAAAAATTGAACGTAAGTTTGTCTGTTAAAGAAAAGTTTGACTCTAAAAATTCCATTCTGCTCCATTCAGACCTAATGAAAAAAAATGCCCTTACGATTAAGGGAGATTTCTACTCTCAAATACTACAACTGAGGACCATTTATGAGCTTTTTTTTCACTCTTTTCACTTTTCTCGTTTCCGCTTATCCCAATAATGGGGTGTGGCATTAACAGGTTCTCACTAGAAATAAATAATAGAATATGTTTGAATAAAACACCGGCACATTTACCTTTAAAAAGTCACAAATCTGCTCCTAGAGACTTCAAGTTCATACTATTTGCACAAATTGCCTTTAGTTGGTCTTGTACTGGCTCACAATAAGTGAAATTTGCTTAGTTTACGGGAAGTTGACATTTTAATTCCATCGCTTGCATCGTTTAGTGGAAATTTGTGTTTGTATTGATGACCGTATTTACTGATTAGCGTAGCCCCGTAGCCTAAGAAGGAACTCGATTGGTTTAAAGCTTCTTGAAACGACTTCCATTCAACGTTTACGAATTTATTATGATATGGTTTACGCTAATATTATTTTCGTTCACTCTATGAGTAGGATCTATAATTATGGTCATGAACCATCATCATGAATATAATCTGAGTTGAAAAGCAAAATATGATTTCTTTTGCTTACTTCAAGTCTTATTGTTAAAGGCCGTGAGTCACATTTGACAGGCATTAAATGAATAATATTTTCATGCTCCATTTTGCCAGTAAATAGGCCCTTAAAACGTCTAGCGAAACCATCGTCTTCAGGGGCAGCAGGATAAAAATGATCTCCAACGCTTTAAATTGCTGAAAATCTCTCTTTCAAAAACCATAAATATTCCGAATTTCGAAAGACAAGAAATGAATTTTGATTTTTTTAAGTAACTCTTAAGAACGAATGCCAATGGTATCGCAATGGTGTTTAAGATCTTTCCGACAAAACATGGTTGATAGTGATCCCTGAAATCATCTGTTCTTTTAACTAAGCGATGACGCTTTTAACTTGGCTTAGTATTGCTTAGTATAAAAGTAACAACAATTTGTGTTGAAAATAATTTAATGTTGTTTTCCTCATGTTCTTACTTCTTAACGATGTCCGTTCTTCTTTTTTTGGTAATATTTCTTTATTGAAATCAAATCAGTTCAAATTATAGTTCATGATATACATAGGTAAACATACCAATAAATAAATATCAATAAATATAATAAATAAATATAATTTAATGTATATAAAATTTAAAAACAAGGTGAAGGATTGGCTTAAATATATTTATATAATAATGCTAATAATAATAATAATAATAATAATAATAATAATCATAATGATAATGATAAAAGTATTAAGAAGTAATAACTACACTTATAGTTTTCTGTAAATAAAAAGCTTAAAAATAAATCAATGAAGTTAAGTAAAGCCAAACAACTAAACGTGAAGAAAACAAAGTAAAAACAAAAAAAAAAAAAAAAACATGTAGTAGATTAAAGTTAAGATTTAATTAAGTAAGATATACAAAATAAGAAAACAAAAAAAAAATAAATACATAAATAAGGGAAAAAGACGTACATATATAAAATGATATTTTTGAAGATTTATTTGTTTGTTTCTTTTTTTTTGCTAAATCTGAAATGAGTTTTAAAGAAAGAAAAAAAAAAAAAAAAGACACACAATCGCTAAATTATCTTTTTAAATTTAAAA
>CCAG010000759.1:0-10854 GCA_001077435.1 Glossina morsitans morsitans | reverse complement strand
TTTTTTCCCCCCTTTTTACCTCTTAAAAACCATAAATCAAACAAAATCACGCCTAACCTTTAAGCCCTTAGTCAGGCATAAATAACATAAACAAATAATCCTCAAATTTTAAAGTTTACAAAAAAAAAAAAAAGAATTAAAAACAAACATAAAAGAAAATAAAAATAAGCTTTTTTGCTTTGAAAAGAAAAGAAAAAAAAAAAAACAAAAAAAAAATAAAAAAAAATCTATAAAAATAACAAACACATCACAAAATTTAATATATTTTGTCAATCATGTTAAAATATACACAAAAATTAATAGAATTAAAGAAAAAAAAAAAAAAAGAAGAAAATTAATTGCGAACAAATCTTCTAAGCCAACAGCAAATGAAATGAAATAAAGTTTTAAATTTAATATATGAATCGCTAACAAAGGTAATAACAAAAATAAAATCAATTTAAATTCACTTAAAATGTTAATTAATATTCAAATAATTGCTAAACAAACATTGTGTGAAATCTTAGATTTAAAAATTAAATGAAATAAATTAACAAAGTTATGCAAATGCATTTCATACACGCATACATACATACATACATAAAATTTACTTATATACATATGTATGACAAATTCTGTTTATTATTAATAATAAATTTGCAAATTAAAAAAAAAGGAAAAAAAGGACGAAATATTTATAATATTAACTATTTAAATTTAAATTATAAGTAAAAAGTATATTATAATTCACATGCACGCCCCTGCCGACGCCCGTCCTTTTCTCATCCTTTCGAGTTTCATCTCTCTTGCCTCCCCCCCCTCCCCCTCCTCCCATTATTACTCACCATCTCTCTCTCTCTCCCTCTCTCTCTCTCTCTCGCTTTCATCCGCATAAACACTCACACAGACAGACAGACAACGCCACATTTAGACTTCAATACTTTCTCCCCCGTACATGCATACATACAAGACAAAGCAAAAACCACACGTAAGTTTCAGCAAATAATGTTTAGCAAAATATTAAATCAAAGAATTAAACAAGAAACAAAACATAAAGAACTTTGCTAAAAATTAAAATTAAAATAATTATAATTAAAAATAAAAATAAAATATGATGATTATGTTTAATAAAATAGCAAAACAAAAAAATCAATATATAAATAAACAAATAAAAATTTGATCTAAAAAAAAAAAAAAACAAATGAATTAAAAATTATTTTATTTATGTTAATCGTCGTGACAAAGTAAACAACGGAAAAAAAATATTCCTTTCAAAGTCCGTTGAAAAGCGAGTGAGTATATTAGTTACTGTCTGCAAATTCCATTACGATAAATATACACAAGTAAGAAATTTAGGTTCGGCCCAGTTGGCCCCATCTTGCATACCCACCACCACTATGCTTTTCGCATTCCACACTCTCCAAGTCCTTTTATTTGATACGCAAAAATTAATCGCGGTGTCTACGAGATAATAGGTCTTGGCATGTTGTAGAATCGTAAGCATATTATTCTATTAAGAACATGGAGAGCGTTATTACTACACGCCACTGCCGTCTTTTTGGAGTTGTTTTTAAAATGAAATTTGACATCCCGTTGAAGCAGGGATTGCGTAAGTGTGGAATTTTATAATCTTCAGAGAGATTCGGTTTTCTCTCTTACATATTGCAAAGCGTGAACATCCCCGTTCAATATGTATGTGAAGGTCCTTACGTAGGTTGTGTTGTTTATTCGGCAGATCGTAGTTTGGCTGCGTAAGTGTTTTACTCTTCATCTGTAAGATAAACGATCAGAGAGCTTTAAGCATATAAAAATGCGCTGCCATCGTTACGCGGTTGCTATGGACTCGTAAACACACAGGTTTTGGTGGAAGAAACTTCTGTTTTATTTTATTTAATTGTTGAGTTAGACGATAGCAGCGAAGAACTTAAGCTGTCAACATGTCATGTGGCGACCAATTTCTGAGTTCAATCTTTGAAAATAATTCTTCCGATCTGCGAATGAGACCGAAGAAAAACGTTACTTTATACATTAAGTACTGACGGCCGACCGTAATAAGCAGTTAACAAACCTAATAAACTAAAAAATAAATTGTACTTCTATTTTATATATATTTAATATATTAAGAAAAATATTTTGCGAGGGCAGTATCCTGTAGTACGAATAAGTTTTAGGTTTCTCATAGTTTCGGAAAATGTTTTTTCAAAACCATACAGTTTTAAATCTTGCTTAAGCGATCGTCAACAAAGGATTGCTTAATACAAGCATCATAGCCCTTGCGTTTTTTCTTAGATATACTTAGATAGAGACAAATTCTTTGTCAAACATCACAAAGCATATATCAACACTTTCTTTCCCGAATTGGTTTTTACAACAATATTACACGGAATGGCGCACAATGCTATGCATGAAAATGATTTATTTTGCAACATTTATTCACAAACACTGGTCTATGGAAGAGCACCATAATAGGCAATTAAGTCAATTTAGACTCAACATATAACAAAAAAAAAAAAACAAATGGTCTTTAAACATCAGCCATCAGAATGCTTAGGTTCATAGTTTATAGCTCGTAGTCAAAGCGACTCAGGTTATCATACTAATCGCGCTAATTATTACATTGCATACATATGCAATATATGTTAGAGAAAGGAAAAACTTCGTGGCTTCGTGTTTTTTGTCACTAGATGATTTTCGACCCGCATAGCTTTCGAAAAACTATTCTTATTAAGTATTGCTACGACACGTGTGAAAGGTGATGGACCGGACCATAGGCTATATATTTATTTATATATTTATTTAGTTACACATGAAGCTCGACTAAAATAAATGAACAGTCGAATTCGATTGACACTTAGAAGTAAATCTTACCCTGATAAACCAATATAAAAAGACAAAATAATAATTTGTGAATGAATAAATAAGGAGGAGAAAACAAAGAAGAAAGCATGTACACAACTAGCATAGGGGCACATCCGCAACCGGTGCAGACCCAAGTTGCAAGTGAACCCCTAAGCCATTGCAATAGCAGTCAAGTTTTGCATCGCAGTGAGATGTTAAGATTGCAAGTTAGTTTAAATACAACATAGCCAAATTGGGTCTAGTTGTTTTGATAGACTTTACAGAGTCCACTGTTGAGACTCAGTGATAGACAGGGCTAGCCAGTCTTTGGTTTCTGCAAACAATTCTGAGCGTATTAAGCGATTAATAATTAAATTTACACTGACTAAACTTAATGAAGATAAAGTGCCTAGAGGAGCGGTTAATAACATTAAAGTTTATCTCACCAAGTAATGTGAGCGAATCGATCGTATCATTTATTAACACCAAGTAATGGTTACGATAACAGAGGCAACCTATTTTGATAAGGAGACAGAGAGACAAGCAAGTTCCAACCCAAATTCCCAAGGGCAACAACAGCAAGAATTGCTTTTGAACGGATCCAAATGAATCTACATAATACCTATACGAAGGAGACCATACGTACATACAAGCATACTCAAGTATTTATCAGACTAAGCTCATTTATAGCATTTTTGTAATGTAAGGATCGTTAAGGTCCTTAGACTCGAAGGAGAAGGAAGAAAACAGTTCGACATCGTCAGTGCACATTAAGATCTGGCGAGACTTAATCACCGAAGAGACATCATTAATGTATAGATTAAATAAAGGAGACGCTAAGTGGTTGCCTTGAGGGACGCCAAACGTCCCGGAAAATTGATAGAAGGAAACAAAAAAAGAAATAATGTGGTAATCCAGTTGAAAATGACTTAAAATTCCGAAAAAAAATTCTCTTTTTCACAACTGCCCAGAACAGTCACTTCGGCAATGGTATGCAAAAATTGCTGATTTAGCCAAGATGCCAAGATGTTGCTAGTAATGTGCGAAAAGACTTTGGACGAAGCTGCTGAAACGGATTCAACGGGGCGCCACGGTGGGTAATATTTTGTGTTTAGCGGAATTGCAAGGAAATCGTTAATCATCGGTTGCTGCAACCTGACCGCATGAGTGATCCGATTCTTCGCTGAATTGATTAGTAGGAACGGTCCATATTTTAACATGACAATAGCCGATCAAACATATCTTTAATGACTTAGCAAAAACTGAGTAAACTTACCTGAACAGTTGTAATTAGCCTGCAGTATAGTTCACAGGTTGTCTCGTGAGATCACGTTTACTGTTAGCAGCGCAACTCTTATTGGTGCAAAATATATTTTCAGAGTTCTGGTTCCGCTTTTTGATTATCTAACAAAACTGCATTGTACTGTGAACTAAGTGGGCCTCTTTTGATCGGCTCAGAATTAGATTTTCCTGACATAATAATAAGTTCGTAAGTAAGCAATTTTTTTCATTTTCCGGTAAAGAAAACAAAACCCTATTGGATTGGAACTTCGTTACATTAAACATTAAGCAAATCGTAATAGATTTTCTAAGAAGCTTTGAGCTTTTTCAGGATAAAAAATTAACTAAATTATATTCAATTTGCTTAATTCTTGTTTGGTTAAACGCTTAACGGTAACTTTCAGGATTTCTCTTTGCTTGGGAACCACAGCAAAATCGATCTACATACGCAATCCCATATACATATCGTCTCATTGTTTATATTTTACTTAAACTTATGCGTTCACTTGACTCGTACGGGGCTATAAAGGCTATGGTAAAAACGTATATAATCTTGATCAGCACCAAACTCCGAACCGGGTCAACCGTGTAATGTCTGTAGTAAGCATTCTTCTGGCCGCCAAAATGTAGCTACTGGTATTGGTTCATATTGGAAATAGGCAAATTCGGTTGAAGGATATATCTGCACTACCACGTGAACTGAGAACACCTCTGTTTTTTAAAAGGAATAAAAAAAGTGCTGTTTTGTTCATTACTCATAAACCTAAAGCAGATAAATGTACAATAATTTGAACACATATTCTATAGGCAACGCTGTAGTACAAAATTTGTACAGAAATTGGAAAAATTTACCGCGCATATCGAGTATTATAGTGTATTAAGATTTTGTCTTTTTTTTCCTTTTTCTAGTCTTTCTTAGAATAGTGGTGATGAGGAATAAAAGATTCGGTCAAGACCGAATATAATTCTCTTACTCATTTTTCATTTAATTTTATATAACTCTGGGGTTTTTCTAATTACCATACTTGTGGAGTATATTGATTAACTAACTCTTGAGGTTTTTCTATATTATATTCTTTTCTCTCTCTCTCTATTTACAAATTCAAAAATTTCGTAGATTTGTATAAAGTGGGAAGAGAGTAGATTCTCCCATTATCCCTTCTTCTTATGTTTTCGCCATATCGATGCTATATGCATTTATGTCGTCCCAATTGAAAAATGTGGGTAAATGCTTTCGTTGTATATTACTGTGAAAAGGCGACCTTCTGACTACCCTTCGAAATTGGGTTTAATCATATTTTGGATATTAAAATTAATCACAAACCTTACAGCGCTTGTGGTACAAACGTATATTAAGTTTGCACGGATGTATGCAACATCCACAAGGACTTGATGTAGACCTACCTTTCATTATGCGGGTCGCTTCGTATTCACTTTTTGAATCGATCTAAGCTTATCTGGCCGTCCGCCCGTCTGTCCGTCTGCCCGTCTCGTTTCCTTATATTTATATCTAAAAGTCGCAATTTCGGAGATATTTTGGTCAAATTTGATACGCTGGTAACTTTTGGTCCAAGGAACCCTATTGAAAATTGTTCGTTAGAAGAATAACTGTACTAGGCAAAGTTGTGCGAGATACTTAATGGTGGATCCTGTCCCACTATAATGGTTTTACTTCTTCTAAAATCAAATGCCGTCAAGTTTTCTTTTATGTATACTTTAGTTGCACGTCAAAATGTATCAACGTTCGTAGCTTATTAACAATTACAGTGCATGTATATACACTGCGTATTCATATACACATATATAGATAAATATCGTAACAGTGCCAACGCAAGACAAATAAAACAGAACGAAATTGATACTGAAATTGATAAAAAGATGCAATCGTGAATCGTTTTGATGAATAGTTTATTCCGCACTTCTTATTATTGAGTAATCATATGTTGCCAGCTTGGTTAGCTTTAGCAAATGAATTCCTCACCACTTACTTTACGGAACCTTAAATATTTTTGGGGCAAAGCTTTTTACATTTTACTTTTTAATCAATACGTGGGGGAGCGTATTTTTTAAATCGAGTTACAAAACTTATCACATGTCGAGGTGCCTAACGTACATATATTCTAAATAGAGGTATGGACGATATCAGCAGATATATTTCGTCAAAATATCCCTGTTTGTCCGTTCGTCTATTAATTTGTTCTCAACATTTTCGAAGCCAAAGCAAAAGTTTTAAAGTGCTTTTGTCAAAATCTTTGTTAAGATTGGCCGAAGACCTAAATGTTCGTCTTTCTTACATAATAAATGTCGAGAAATCGTTGTTATGCCGTCTGATGTGCAATTGGTACGAAGCGGAAGAAAAGCATAAAATTTCCGTTTATTCAAAAAAATATTTTTATTTCATTTGTAGTCTTAATAATTATAAGGGATTTTTTTTAATAGCCGTACGGAAGGTCAGATATTAAACATTAACTGTGATTACAATTTTAATTTTAATTTCTATTGCGCCGTACCTGAGAACATGCTGAAGTTAAATCGAATTTACTTATGATGTGCACAACTCTTGATCTCACACCTCAATGCGTTCAGACAATTTGCATACATCAGTGCACAGCATTCACAGTGCGGTAGATACTGTATGGTTTTGAAGGTTTCACATACACTCTCGTCTATACCGTACACATAGTTAGTTGTTTGCGGTTAGATAGCGTTCACTGGGGAAATTTGTTGTTTCCGTTTGTGTGTGCTCTGCGTACACATCCACTCACATTTTTGTATATGAATAAAAATAGTTTATACACGTGTAAACATATATACGATGGAAGCTTCCGCCTCTCGACTTAGGCCATTATATATAGATGTACACACATATATATATATATATATATATTTATATATTTATATATAGATTTATATATAGATAAGTCTCTTCAGTTTCGTCGTTAAAATGTGTAAAAACTCTTCTAGTGATTTGCTTATATATATATATATATATATTATTGATTTGTCTGATATATATATATATATATATGTGTGTGCTTATGAGTTTTCCATTCTTATATAATTTAAAAGCGAGCAGAACGTATTGTCAATGCATGCAATTCTTCTTATTTTTCATTAAAAAAATCTTTCGCTCTTTGATAATTTTTGGGAGAACTAACTAAATAAGACCTTGAAGTATTACATGTAATATGCTGGCAGAGCTTTTGAAAATCTGTAAAACTTATTTCATTGTATAACATTTGGGGAAATGCGCATTTGGTTGTGTGCCAAAGCTGACGATGACAACGCCGTGCCTGATTTCATTTTCAATTATTAAAAGTTTTATTTATATCTCTTTATGTATGTGTATATACATATATCTTGTGCTAGAAATAAGTTCTTTTATATCGTACTTCAACTTCACGATAATCAATCCTTTTGTTAACCTATAATGACTTGAAATTATAACTAATCACTCCAGAGTTTTCATTTTCGTATACATTGCAACGGTCTTAACAATTTTGATGAAGCATTATCCAATAAAAACTTCTAGTCATGACTGCCTGATTGTTGGCCTATTCACAAGGTATAACTTCAACACTGCTCGTAAAACATTTAATTCGATGTTCTTGACGAGCTTGCGCCATTTTTCAATTCTTTTGCAAATCTGTAAGCGAGATCATCCTTTCTGCCAAGGGGAGGGTATGTACCACTGATATTATACAACTTGGTAGATAGATAAATGGATGGACTAGCAGACGAACAGGCGTACATGTTTAGGTGCATTCCAAATTTGAAACTGGCGAAGAATTTATGGGACTTCTCATGCTTGTATCTTCTTAAATTTTAATACACCATAAGATCGGGTAGGCGTGGTCAATTTTTTCCATTTTTGTGCACAAATGCATCGCCCAGATAATATGCGTCCAAATTTTTGTACCTTTATTTGTTATAGTTTTTGAGTAATAAGCAAACAACCAATTTTTCATTCCGTTTGGAAAATAGAGGCATACTCAGTTTACGTGGTACTGTGGGCGTGCTCTTCGACCGATTCAACACCGAGCTACGTGCAATGCCTCTACCAAATTTGAAGTTGATAGCTTCATTTTTGCGGCCAGGAGAATGTTTACAACGGACATTATGCAGACAGAGAGACGATCAGAAGGACGAACGATCAGACAAACGGACGGGCATGCTTAAATCGACTAAGGATTTGACGCTGATGCTTCCTTCTGGCCGTTGCAAACGTTTCAACAAAATGAATATACCCCTCATCCTTCGGCGATGGGTATAAAAATAAGATAATGGGTGATGGGTATTAAAAATTTGTTTACAACCGAGTGTAATTTTCTTGCTTGTTTCTATATGCCAGGCTTTTTTGAAATGCATTTATTTAAGAAACGGCGAACTTTTGCTGCATGCCAGTCAAAATAATTACATGAAACCTGTTAAAAGTTTTATTGGATGTAAAGGGCTTTGGTGCTGCAATTGATTGCATGCCAATCAATATTTGGTGTGATCATAAATTGGTCTGTTTTTCAGATATCGGCAAAATTTAAATTTTCCCTTACAATACGTAAGTCTTTGAATGGCATAGGAACAAACAAATGTACTGATACTGCAAGCAAAGCAATACTGGGCGCAAGAACTAGTAAGATTTTGCTTTTAAAACACGCCCTCTTACACGAACCTGCAGGTTTTTTTTTAAATTTCACTAATTTGAGTTTGTTCGAAAGTCAAGAATCTAATCGGTAAAAGGACTTGGAATAGACCCACCCTTTGTTGTACCGATCGATTTAAAATCATTTTCTCGATCAATTTAAGTTTGTTCGTCGGTTTGACTGTAAAACGTCTGCCGTTGTTTCTTCTTTTTTTTGGCCGAAGGACGGAAATGGATAGCTGTAAGGATTTTGATAAAAAGCAACATAGTTTAATTTTAAGTACTTTGTGACGGAAATAGTAAAAAATATTAAGATCTGTAGCCATAGTATGTGCCCCTAGTTTGATGTTATGGCCCCAGGTGTGCGCGTCTATCAGACTTAGTTTTATGTAACCACACCATTACACCAATTTTATTTAACCGATGTAGTGGTAAGTCTACCTACGTCCTCTTATATCTAAAGCTGTTATCTGAATAAATTTTTGGGGCAACCCTGCAGTGCCACTATAAGAGGAATGGAGACCTATGAGTCACGCGTACGTGTCTTAGCTGAGGTAGCTAGTTTGCGAAATGTAGGACGGATTCTATGTCTTTGCTCACGGGCATTCTTAGGACTGTTACAACTAAAAGAAATCGCTCTTGCTTTCCGATTATCGCATATGCGGACAGATGAAACCCTAACCTACCGAACGGGGATCCGATGTGTCCCTAGAGCCTTTCAATATCCACCCTGTCCGCTGGTCCCTCTCCAGCCCCAAAAAAAAAGTTTATGGGAGGCTGCGAGGTTGGGTTCGAAGGCGACTCTAATTTACTTTTCTCTCACTTTAACAAAAAAAAAAACTAGAATGTTGTCATATTTTTCTCGTTAACGTAAAATCGCGGAAACTGTAGCCTAACATTCCTTCCATTGTTGATCTTAGCTCATTGCAATATGATATTGTCTATTAATAGCGATATAATAGCGTGTTGTATCGTATAGGTGTAGATACCACAATTTCAATTTTCTATACAAACGCAAAACCTACTGAAGTTTTGTATATGTTTTCAAACTAGTAGAACGTGATACTTATATGTGACATATAAACGAAAAATCGAAGCAAATATTTTGAATATATTCTCTTCGCTTGATTGACGCCTTCTCCGAACGCACGACGTCACTGTTGTACAACAATACGTTAAGCGACTTTCTCGCGCAACGTGTTATTAAGTATGGTGCGTATATACGTAAGCAGCTACGTGCATACGAAATGTCTGTGGAACACAAATTTTGGTTCGTTTACTGTTTCACGTGTTCGCCAAAAGCAATGAAATTATTTAATTGTAGCTTTATACATAAGCCTTTAATACTTTCTTTTAACACTGACTTTAAATAGAGGTTCTTCTGAGGAATGTTTTTTGCATTCATTAAAATTCGGTCTTGGATCTGTTTGTTCGAATTTTTTTTTTCATTTGTCACTCGCTTTTTCGTATACTAATTATTCTCGTTTTGAAAGCAGACTTACATTCAACTTCCCTTCCTCTCTTTTTTCTTAAGCACGGAGTATTTTGCTACGATAATTAAACTACCACGTGAATGAATAAATTTTTTCTTTTTTTTCTTACTTTCACAGTAAATTTCGAAATTCATTATTTTCATGTTATATAAATGCAGTCTAAAATTTCGACTTTTTTAACCAAATGTCTGCAAATTTTTTTTTTTTTTTGGTCACTCCTTTTTCCTTCTTTTTTCGACACCAACTCTCAAGCCAACACTTGACTTCACTTCGTTCATCGTCATACTCCATCTCCTGTTCCGAAAACAATGTTAAAGCCGACAAACCGGCAAAATTGGCGTCAAGACATCTCCCGTCATTAAACTGTCTCCCCTGCGAGAACTTAACAACCTATCAGTGCTTGCCTACACACTTTTTGTTTGTTTGTTTAGTAAAACAAAGAAATAAAACAAGATTGTTGATCAAAAACCTCATATTACAGATCTATGACGAGAATTTCAAATTTTCTACGTTTGGATCGCGTCCGTTCATGCTTTAACATCTACTCTGTCTTGGCTCTTATTAAAAAAATCCTTTTAGTTGGAAACAGGATATCATTTTTGGAATATTATGACGGAGCAACTT
>CCAG010000758.1:0-13977 GCA_001077435.1 Glossina morsitans morsitans | reverse complement strand
ATTTTTCGATTATCATTTTAGTCAATTTCAATCAAGTTATTAGAGCTTGATTGGCGGAAGTGCCCATTCGCCAGACGAGGTTAATTCAAATGAATATGTCGCCTACGGAACGATACAAGTGGACATTTCTCTTAAATAAGCCTTTGAAAGTCTAATCTAAGGTCGAAAAAGTTGTACAGTGACGCAAAACACAACAATTCATAAAGAAAAACTTTGCTTTAAAATGAATTAAACTAAGTTTACTCATCCATTAGTTTAGTCATTAAAATAGCGACGAGTTCTAAGAGAAATTTATTACTAATTTAATCGTACTGAGGCATTGATGAATATATTTCACCGTTCTTCGAAAATGAACGTTGACGAATAAGACGCGTGATCTTTAACCTCCATACAAGAGTATGTGGTAAACGAAGCGTGCGAAAAGTGGTTTTTTAAATCCTTGAATAGATCGAATTCTATGCCAGAAAGCGGCTGTTTGACGGAAGCGTGCTTTATTCGGCTTAATTTGAAGGACAATGCTGCTGAATGAAAAAATTTGGATGATGAACAATAGATGTGCTACGAAAGTGAAATTAAGCGAAGATTAAGGGAACCGTTAACGTCGATATCACACAGTGACATCAGCTGTTTGTGTATTATATGCATTGTGTGCGTTATGAATAGCACTAATCAAATCAAAGACGGATCGCAACTGCGAAGTTCTGCTGTAGAATGCTCTAATCTCGGCGCGCTATTCGTCGGTTTGACATGGGTTTTCGTCGATAGCAAGGCTTCAGTTCTGTTGATGATACTAAAGAATTGGATCTTTGGAATAGTACGAAGGGATCAGTTATCGACTACGAACGGCTTTAATGCTAATGGCTTAGAAGCTGGACTTATCTAAACAATCGACGGAAACTTATTCACACTCGAACAAGTTGCCCTTACGCAAGTTTGTGTTATTATTAAGAATAAGTAGTTAAATTATTTTGAAGCATTTGCTATCTAAGAAGGGTAGACGAAGTCCTTTTTTCAACTAGATTTTACGCCACTGCTCAGATCGCATTGCTTAATGTCGTATTTTTGGTTGCACATGTGACCTTTTATCCTTGAATTGTGTGTAACCTCGTATTCTACTTGAATGGATTTTTTATATAATCTATGAAGCAGAAAAGTTGCTTTCACAGTATTCCGATAAACGGAGAGAAAGAGAGAAAAGAGAAAAACTTAAATTCAATCAAACGCATTTAAAGTATGTACATTTACATTTTATCGATGAATACCTACCTACACATATATTCGTAAATATAAATAACTTGTTTGCATCTCTGTATTTTATGTATTTCTTTGCTTTTTCTTTTTTGTTTTTGTTTTTGTTTTTCTTTCTTTTTATTATCTCCTTTGTACTCTTTAATACGAAGCAAGAATACTGCAACGATGTTTTTATTAAATTTTTCTAAGAAAATGCAGAATATAAAAATTCTTGTATCAGTTTGTGTGCATATGAATGCATATTTTCATAGGTTATGCATTAAACTATTTGAAAATTGCATTATTAAGGACAAAATTATAGTATAAGCAGTCTTGTTTGGATGAATCTCTCGCACCTATAAATCGTTTATATTTAAAACTTCACAAATGTGCAGCCGAGCAGATAAATTACAATTAGAGAAGACCGATCTCATGATAGTGATAGATAGATAAGCTTAACGTTAAAGCTTAGAGTGCATCGCGTTATTCTGTCGGAAGGTGGTAAATTTATTTATCAAATTATTTCCCCTTTAGATAAACACATTTTCCGTGGTGAGGACATATCCAGCAAATATGCCAATAACGTGGCGCGTCCAATTTAATTTTCTTGAAATTGTACCTTGTGTGCATGAAAAATGTTATTTTCAATCTTTTGCCAGGCATCAGATAACTGATGGTTAAATGAAAAAATTTTAAATATTTTATAAAATTTATGAATAAATATCGTCCCGAGTGTCTGCCAGATCTAATGTGATATGCCGCTAAAGGTATTAAATAAAAGTAAAAGGTAAGTGGGGGAAAAAACTTTTATTTTTTTGTACAAAAATATGTAAATATTATATTTTTCTGATAATAAAATTTTCAGTGAAGATTTGGAGCGCATATAATAACGTTTCTATCAAACGTAAAATGTGAGTAAACCATTTGCTATGATGGTTGGTGTTGATGGCAACGGCGTCTACTACAACGGCAATAATGATTTGCATGACGCTAAGAGGCATAGAGACAAAAAATGGCAAATATTGTGACGATGGTAACGGACGACTACAAATCAAACACTGAATAATCTGTATTCAAATTCACACACTTACCCGTTTTTATATGGTTATATATACACCTTCAGTAGTCAGAAATTTGTTAACTTTGCGATTCTGTTTGCTATATTCGCTATTTGTTACTCTATGTATATATATATTTTTTTTGTCTATTTTATTTCCTTCGCTATTCCATTGGTGCTTGATGGTTGCTCTATGGCCATTATATTGCTACGCTATTGCTATTTTATTTTTATTCTTTATCAATACACAATCTGTTGCTAATCTGATGCTATTTAATTGCTATTCTATGCTATGCTACAGCAATAAAAAGTTGTTCCTCCATTGCTACTGCTTTGCTATTGCCTATTACAACTCTGTTGCTACCTTATTTCTTCTAATGTCAGTCTATTTCTTTCTAATGAGACTCTATTACTATTATTTGGTCTTATGTTTTGACTCTGTTGCTATTCTATTGCTATTTAATTGCTATTCTATGCTATGCTACAGCAATAAAAAGTTGTTCCTCCATTGCTACTGCTTTGCTATTGCCTATTACAACTCTGTTGCTACCTTATTTCTTCTAATGTCAGTATATTTCTTTCTAATGAGACTCTATTACTATTATTTGGTCTTATGTTTTGACTCTGTTGCTATTCTATTGCTATTTAATTGCTATTCTATTGTTATTGTGTTGTAGAATGTTTCATTCTTGTATATCTTACTGTCTTACTTCCTATCTTATTCCATTTTACTTGATTTCCTGTCTTTTATTCCGCCCCGCATTCTGCTATATTTCTGCTTTTATATTATCTCCTCCTTATAATTTCTATTAATCATTCCAGTCTTACAAAATATCTTAGACCAAGCAGGTACAGCTGTTTCAAAAGAATCTGGATTAGTCATCATCTTAAACAATAATATGATATGGAATTTGAATGTGATATTGAAAGGTAACTCTTTTACTCTTCCTCTCTAAAACTAATTTGGCATAAAAAAAAAGACAGAAAATTCTTACCTTCTACCCTAATTTCTTTCACTCTAAGAACCCCTATATTTGGCAGAAACATAGCTCAAATGGTATGATGAAACCAAACTAGCATCTGAGTTGATGCCGATGAAGTTTACATTTCTTTTAGATGGACTAGTCTCGCGTAAGTGAGTCTTATTTCTCTAAAATATAATATAAAAGCGAAAAATATTTCCAAAAATTAAAAAAGGAATAATTTTTCATAAATAATTCGTATCCTCTCTTATGTTTAACTTAGTTGCCTATGGTCAACTGAATTTCACGTAACCAGTGCCCTCCTATCTATGTGTAAATAGTGGATACGTATGATTCGTGTTAGAGCTAATGAAACCGTTTCAACTTGTTTTCACGTATACAGGGACTGGAAATAGACTTGTGATTGTATTTCTTCTAATTCGTATCTTTGGCAGTGAAAGAGAAAAAATTATAGCAAAAGTGTTCTACAAATCTATATCCAAATAGATATATAAATGTGTTTGTGCGTGTGTAAAGAGGTGTTAGATGGAAATTTAGTTCTCCCCGCATTATATTTTGCAAAAGAATTTCATTTCTCTCCTGTTCAAGTATTTTTTAATTTTCTTTTTTCAAATCTCAATTCAAATGTCAAGTTTTTCTATATGATTGCATGTCAAATGAACACGAAAAAAAAACGAAACTAAAGTATATTTGCCTCAGAGCGAATCATGAATGGTCACCGCTTCATACTGTTGTTCTATAAGTTACAGCTCATTGTCAATTTCGAGATTAATTGACATATTTTTAATTGCTATCAAGTTTCTGTCTCAATTTTTCAAACCATGAATGCTCCAAGAATACATAACTAATAGACGATAGATAGATAGATTCGAGACGTCTTCGACTTCAAGGTTGATTAAAAAATATATATAAATTTTCGGATATTGCAAATCGGAGAACAAACCGTGTACATTTCCATTTTTGAATGGTGCGCATAAAAAAGAAAAAAATGCTGCATTTGTAGTTTACTGCTCTAAAGCCCAGAAAATAGTTATAAAAAGTGAAGCGGTAAGAAACCGAGTAGAAAATATGTTGAAAAAATTATACGCTCTGCCAATCAGACAAGTCATAACTGTTTGTTGTTAAAGAGAGCAGAGAAAGCAGCACAAAATTATGTTAATGACGGTGATGATGATAGTCCTCTTTGTAAAAACATCTTTGGGACAATTTCTGTTTAATCTTTAAATATCTACAAGAAAAAATAGTTTGACGCACTTATTGATCAAATAGCGAAAATATCCATAAATTCATGCAACATCGGGCGCGATTCCAGATAGGCTGATTTTTTATTAAACCAATCCGTTCAGTCTCAGGAATCACTCCATATCTGTCTTGTCTTCTCATCTTCAACATATAGATCGCGATTTTTTGAGCAAATTTAATTAAATTTCGTACACCGACGTGCTTTGGCCTAAGAACGTATGCTACTGAAAATGGTTCGCATCGAATCACTTTTGCGATCAGTCCCCATAAAACATTTTATTTTGGAAGATCGTTATATAAATACCTGTAAGCAAAACGAAGTACTGTTGGGTATTCAATGGTGAGCCGTGGCCTACTATAGTGCTTTTACTTCCTTTTATAAAGGAAGAATTCCTACGTATAGCAATCCGAGATATTTTAATGAGAGTTGGTCCCTCAATGGCTTGCGGCTCAACGCCGAAGGCGATTGGAAATGAATTGTATCGACCTGTATCGACTCCGTATTTGTCAAAAGTCGTGATATATGTAGAAAAATTTGTCAATTGTTAATACTTGTTGACAAAAATCGAAGTTAAATAATATTTTAGCGCACTAAAAAGATGTGAGATGGAACCGTGTTTTGAATCTCCTCCCATCGAAATGTTTTTATAGAACATAAGAATTTATATGGCAAAGCAAGGACTGGGTGTTGGTGCCTTGTGATGGATCTTGGTGGAAATAGTGGTGGATTTGACATATAAACTTATTGCGATAAGCCTGGATGCGCTATCCAGGTTTGTTTTTTGATTCGCCTCCCATTTAAAAATTTCTGTGGAAAATAGGAATTTATATGTCATGAAAGTGTAATTTTTGATAATTTATGACGCAGGAATTGTATGAAGCGAAGTGACGCGTGGGAAGCTCTCCTCTTTCCGCTCACAAATTTTTTTTTATTCAAAATTCGCTTATGTCCAGAATTTAGATTACTTTGAAAATAGACTTAAAGCCGAACGGAGATAACCTTCCTTTTACAATTTAATAATTCTTTTTTTTTTAGTCACTTTACGCATCTCATATGAATGAAAGCGTAGTCACTTGCATGTGTATGCAATATATACATATAAACATATATATATATATATATAGAAGTATATATACACCTACAGTTAAGCATATACATGCATATTTGAAATATCGTTGGAATTGTATCTAAATTGAAACTATTCCCCGTCATAAGTAATACATTGTTCATCCAGATCGTTTGATTAGTTAATAAATCATTCACTGTCAATTAGGAAGCATTACAGATTCATAATCCAGAAGACATAGATAATTAACTGCTTGTATGCGTCCTTACATGCGTATGTATATTTGCTTATCTCATAATTTACAGCAAATTATGCTGCTGATAAAGCGTTCTGCAAACATTCCGAATTCCTTACGCCCATTGTCAATTACACACAAAATTCATAGTTTGTTAATATTTATTGTTTAGCCAAATATTAACATAAACTATGGACGTTGTGTTTTATGCTTTATTACACACGTATGTGTAACATGTGTGAATGTACGAATGAAGCGTAATGACAGGACAAGACGAGCCTGTGGTATTATTAAATTATTTCTAAATAATTATTTCAATTTTCTATAAATATTAAAATTAAATGTGAGGTCAAGTTGTCAATTATTCAAAAGTTTTAGGAAAAACAATCGTTTTTAAGAAGATAGTACTTAGGAAACGCATAGAGTAGCTAAGCGAAGAGCACATGACAATCCTAGGAGCGGGCAAGGTCAACTAATCAAATATCTTATATAACTATTTTCGTCATCAAATATCCAAAAATGCCTTACACCTTACGAAGCCATACAAAAACCAAAGTTTTACAACAAAGGTTTCAAAAAAAACTGGTCTCGTCCTCGTTTACGTGGTACTGCGCTTGGCCCATTTTCAATATCAGTTTGCGTGCAAGAGCTTTCAATACTTCTGCCAAATTCGACGTCGACATTTGACTTTTTTTGCGACGAGGCGAGCAGACAGACATTTTTAAAGCAATTCCTCCTGGATATAGTAAACGTCTTGACAAAATAAACATACCCCACGTCCTTGACGGTGGGCACAAAATATTATACACGAATTGAAATGCATTTTTAAGGCACATAATTGGCTTCCGGCTGATATTTAATTGCAAAATAAAATAAAGATGCGATTGTTTGAACTATGTCCTATCCTAGCTTATTCATGAGTATGAGTGCGTATGAGTTACATTTCAAAAAATAATTGCTTATCACACGGGGCAACATTTTATGGCATGTATATGTACACGAATCAAAACTTTGTTTACACACTTTGCTTTATCTATTATAAATTAGTGCTTTACTTATTATGCTTTGGCTTGGCTTCGACTTGAACTTGAATCATTGCACGGGAAACTTTACAGCTGCAATGATAAAACTGAAAGAAAAAGTAAAGTATCAACTTTTTTGCTTGGCTTGTTTGGTTAGTTCTTTCAAACGTTTCCCACCGATAACGGTGAGGGAAAAATTTGAAGGCAAGTTTGTTCTTGTTCTTAAAGTTTTGACATTGTTACCCTAGTCTCAATAGATAAATGAACGATAAGCTCGTAGATAGCTTAGAAACCTTACGTCCTTGTTAGCGTTGATGATGATCAACAGTGTATATACGTAATGGGCGTTACCATTTACATTTCCATACGTTAAGTACATTAAGCGTATAAATATTTAAGTGGGCTGCCAATACCTTCTCTAAAATCGTTCACTCTCTATATAGGACTTAATTTTGTGCTCTCAATGTTTTTGAAGTTAAAATTTTTAAACATTTTTGATTTAATCCACGTTAAGGTTAGAGGCTAAAATTTACCAAAACCAATTTGCAACATAATTAACATGCAAATAACCAAAATTAAATCCTCGGAATTGTTTCGTATATGTGACGAAAACACAGACATGGTTTATTCTATTCTCTGTCCTCCGACATTGTTTTAAACACCTGCTAGCAGCAACAACAGAGAAATTCAAGTAGTTTATTTAAAAGTTAATTATATTACACGTCACCATGACAAACTTTACAAAATATTCATATACAAATACAAAAATTTACACATTAACATTCTTTCGTTATCTGCCGTTATCTCTTCTACGCAACATGTTACTAAAGCAATCGAAGCCCGAAAAAAGTAAGAGAGAGAGATAATATATTTTGTATCCCCACTCTCCGGTTGAATTTAAGCGCAATGTGTTAAAATGTACGAGGTGGGATAATTAAGCTCATCTCCTGGGACACTACATATTATTCCTCTTCTTCCTTATCCTTATCAATTTAGTTAAGTTAATAAGTTAATCATTAAAATGCAAGACCGTTATAATAGAAGAGTTAATGCCGCTTTTGTGCTCAACGGAGGGGATTAGTTAGGCTTGCAAAATATTTCTAATTCATAAAGTAATGTATTGGAAACGCTATAATCGCTATCGATGTAAGTAACGGACGCGTTCATCAAAATGAGATCACTAACGACCTCGGAGTTTATAAAAAGGAGAAAGACCATCTCAAACTTTTCCGTATCAATCCAATCTAATTAAGTTCGAAGCTCAATTCAAACCGAAAAGAAGGAAAACGTTGACTTCGGTTGTCACGTGAGAGTGTAGAGTCTTTAGGGTAAACCTTTAAGAGATAGGTTCTACAGTTTTCATCAATACAATCAAAACTCATATAAATCGTCCTACGTGCTCGGTCAACATATATGCAAATAAGACGGTTTAAGTGATGCGTTGAAATGCCAAATGCTGACACATCCTATAAGAATTATATAAGACCGATATATCAAATGGATCTTCGTTCTATCTTGCAACTAACTATAGTACTGATGGATGGATAATAATACATAATGGTCTCAGCTGCTAGTGAAACTTTGTATTTTCTTTTTTGTTCGTATTCTCGTATAAATTTAAATGTTAAGTGAAGGGTACAGAGACTAAAAGCAATCGAAAATGTTCGAAGGAAAGATAATGAACAATAGACACAGTGAAATGCACAGCTAGTTTGGGCCTGATCCATAGGCCTCTGATAGCATAAGTATACCATTCTTGGCAGTAACATATAGATTGAAATGTAAATTTTCATGTATTGAATCGAACATCTATCAATAGGCATACGATCGTAAAGGAAAGCCTTATAATAAATCGAAATGTGAACAATAGAAAGAAAGCATTATATGTCTAAGGGACGGAATTAGATAATTTTTTGACCATCGTATAACTTGGATCTGCTGAAAATTCGAAATTAAGCTCCCAAAAGATTACTTCCCGATTAACTGCCGCGGTATATCGAGTTCACCAAAACGATATCCAAGAAGACTATGGTTAACGTGTTTTACAAAAAAGATAGAATCGTGAATATTGTTGACACATGCAAAATACGATCGACCGATGGAATTTTAAATTTTTATATATAAAAGAAAAAAGCATAAAAATAACAAATGTTTAATTTCTGCACACGCGCTTGTTATCGAACATGTACTCGATTGTAAAAATAAATAAGAAGTGGACTTTAAAATTTTGGTCCCCGTCAATTAGTTTTGTGAATAATTTGATATGACCGCTTCACCAAATATGAAAACTATACACGATGGTACTTGCCCTGACTCCTTCGACACATTTTAGAGAGAAACCGAACATTTTTGTTTTAGGACTATCGAATGTCAGCTGGTGTGCGCGTCCAGTGCAACGTATCATAACTGAGTAAAATATAAAATCGTTTAGCTAATTGAGAATCTACAGGCTTTAACCTAATTTCCAAATTTAACGCTTCTGGGGTAAACGAGAATTTAAGATCAACTATGATAAAGTTTTGTTACCCTTGTATTCCTTACGATAATAAACTGAAAGCTAGACGCATCTGGTAATGTGTGGGATCTTTGCCTCCTTATTTGAATAGTTGCGTATCATAGGAGCCTTAACAGCCCCAACCATCTTTAAACGAAAAGTTAAAAATAACTACTTATGATAGCATTTTATATTTTAGATAATGCTTACGTCCTGTAATTCATTGTTAAGCTGAGGGATAGTGACTTGCAGATCTATATATAATAATGTCTAAGAGGTGTTCCAAACGGTCCATATATAACAATGACATAACAATGACATCCATGTTAACGCTTTTAAGGATTTTACTGATTGTGCCTGAGTTTATGGACCGATTCAGTTGATGATCAAGAAGAAGATATAAAATACAATAAGATACAATAGTGTAGACAAAGGTAAGGTGTGGTAATAATCCTGATGTCTATAGGCATGCAAAGAAGCAAAAAGAGAACTGACTTAGTTAATTCAAACGAGCAGCAATGTGGAAGCGACATTTCGAATCAACGATGCTGTAGAGCTGTTTTACACACGGTCGGGCAGTAGGTGTCACCGTTCTACTATAAAAATAAACGTAGTTCATGTCCACAGCATGAATTTCATGACAAAAGATTATTGAATATTGGTAACGATAACGCACACTTTCATTCAAACCGTCGAACCAGCAACATTTTGCAAAGAAGTTTGACCCAATTACACCGCCAGGCCAAAAAGTGCACCAAACTGTCGCACATTATGATTGGAGAGCTTGTTGGATTATTTGTCTCCCAGCTTCGAATGCGGCAATTTTGAATGGCGTGAAATTTGGAATGACACGCCTAAATAAATACATACATTTAAGATATCTTGTAAGCTTTACGAACATTTTTTATCCACTTGTCGTTAAGCCTTTTCTTCTTCTTTTTTGAAAAATGCAGTAAATACTTGACTTGATGTAAATTGATATTCATTCACACGCAAAACGTTTACAATTTTTTATTAATTTTAAACCTGACCTTCTAGTAAAATTTTCAAATTATTAAGATAGTTACCCGCAATTAAACAGAGTGATATTACCAGAGTAACGGAAGAAAAAAAAATCATTATTCATTTCTTTGATCTGCCTTTCTTTCAGTCTAACAAAGTGGCGTTATACAGAAGCAAAAAATGTAAATAATTTTCTCGTCAGCTCACCAAAAATCAGAACAACTTTGTTGTACAATTACATGACGGTGCACGCACACATACACAAATACATATACGAAGAGACATCCAATATTAGTATTGCACAGTAGCAGTAGCAGTAGTAGTAGTAGTGGTAAGAATAAAGCAAAATACATACATGTCTAAGTAGTAATAGCACCGCCACAGTCACCACTACTAACTAACATAAAGTAAAGTTAATATTTGCTGAATAAAAGCGAACACTGAATACAAAAACTCAAACACATTTCAGAAATATATATGAGAGCATACAAACACTAATAGCCACATTCATAAGCACACACGGGCACAGACACATAAATGTATATATATATATATATATTATGTGTGTATATATGTATATATGTATATATGTATACACTATGAGAAATGTCACAGTTAAAATTAAACAAAACTACACAAGTATATACACGCACATTATATGGTTGCTTGATAAAGGTTGGTGACACGTACATATATATGAACAAAGCAAAAAAAAAAAATTCATTTGTTGACAGTGGTCATTAATTATTCTCATTTAATTCGGTTACCAATTCTGTCATATATTTACATAACACACATACGTGCCACATGCATGTGCAGATGAAAGAATGTATGTTTGCGTTTGATTATCGTATTCATCATCGCAAGTAACGTATGCACATCTGCGGTAAGGCTTGAAATTATACTTTTTCCAATTTTTACGTGTTTTTTTGTTGTTTTTTTTTTTTTTTGTTTTATTCATGCCTTGCGCATGATGGCAGTGGCACCTTTTCATTAATGCAAACTGCTCGTATATCGACGCAACATAGATAAGTGATCAAAAAAATATTAAGCTAATAATGAATTGTAACGCATATTAATGCTAATATTTAGTCATCACACTAAGTAAGTGTATATACAAAAATGTATATTGAACGTTTATTAGAGATGTATGAATGTGGTATTTAAAGGGTTAATACTTTTTAGATTATGTGATATATGTTCGTTTATAAGCCAATGGTAAGTTATGAGAAATTTTCGTGCGCGTAGTATAAAATGTAAACTATAGATGGCCCACAACACCAACAACAACAACAACAACAACAACAACTACAAAGTCAACGACTCTCGTATTTTATAAAGCTTTTAACTATTCACACTTTAATGCATAAGCAAGCAGTTTTACTTGTTTAACGCACGTAAACCTACACTACCTCTTACACTTATTTACATGGATATAAACAGTAAGGTATCCAGACACCTCTGTACGTACGCACACCTATGAACTATGATATCATTTTATCTTTATATACAAACATACACCAGAAAATTATATCTATGCTATACAAACAGAGTATACATACGAGGCTACCATTTAGAGATTTCATATCCATTCACACCGCATGCACGCATAAGTACGCAAGCATACATATATGCACACACATACAAACACCCACATATAAGCCAACAGAGAGATATATTAACGAGTGGATTTACATTTTCAAGTATCTGTGTAGATTTACACAGGTTTTGATCTCATTTTCATCGCATAAAATCAACAAATCTAATTATAACCTACAACCATAGCAACAAACGCGCACAATCGCATGCACGCACATACAGATATGCGCACATATCTACATACACATGCACGAATGATGTAGATATATATATATATACATATACTTATATACAAATATATATCTATATATATATATATATAGATATATATATATATGTAGACAGTGATATTATAATTGCGTATTAAATTGAATTCATATATATGGGCGAGCATAAATGTGAGCATTCAAAATAAAATTTGCCAGCAATTTTTGCGGTCCGTCGCAAGAATTAACAAAATCTGTAAATACACTAAAAAGCTTTCGATTACAGTTAAGAGGTTTTAACGACTTACGCACTTCTTACTTACGTACATACGTACGTATGCTCTTCTATTGTAAATTACTACGCAAATGTATTATAAATTGTAAAAGTTTTTAATATCATTAGCTCTTCTTCGTAAGATTTCATTTCGGCTATCAACAAACAAATCTATTAACGAAATCATTATGCATTGTAATAACACACACGATCGGCACCTTTAACACAAGAGTTACAAAGTAGATGTGTGCAATTTCAAAGCAACAATGCATGAACTCACGATGAAATCAAATGGTTTATCCTTCCAAACTCAAATCTTACGAAACAGTTAAGGGGTCGACGTTATAAGCTTACATCGCATTTTTATAGGTATCACACACCGATTAAAGTCGCGCGAAACTGGTTGACCAATAAACGGACTATCTTGGAGATTAATTTCCTTGTAAAATGTTTACATCCATTTGTAGCGCATTCGTGTCTCTTTCGTGGCTTTCAACGCTTACAACTCGATGAATACATGCCCACAACGCCGGTAGAAATTCCTGCTTTGATTTAATGCACGACAGTGCGAAAGCAGTCCGAGTTTGGAAACGAAGACAATTAAAGTCCTCTTCCTCAACTCCTTTGTATCATGCATCTCATTCGCTCTTCATTCGTGTCCATTCACATGCTTTCCGACATTTGTATTATAAAATTTGAACGTTGAGACCTAAAACATATTCTTACATAAATCAATTTTGAATATTACATCTCAAGCTTGATCTTGTTCTTCTACATTTTTTTAGATAATTATTATCGAGACACGTTCGGCAAAGGGGGAGTATAGGGGGATTAATATGGTCGTTTTTGTACGATGATATAAAGCAAGGGGGGGGGGGGTATTGGAGTAATATGATGGTTTTGTACATAAATTTTTCGATGATATAAAGCAAAGGGGGGAGTATTGGACTAATATGGTCGTTTTTGCCCACTTGCCCACTTAAGGCAAAAGCTTATGATTACTTAACTCTTCCACGGGTTTCCCGAACTTTTACCACATCGTTTCGAGGCCTATGCATAGGAGAAATTTATTTACTACAATGGTTAGAACTTTCGTAAGCTTAAGATGAATATCTAGGCCGAAGATTGGTCTCCGAGGGATCATTAAAATCACTTTTCAAAGAGTTACGGAAACCGAGACATTATGAGTTATTTCATTCTTTTCAGGGGAGACTTTTGTGCAAAGTAGCGAAATTCTTTACCCACCGCTTGGAGCTTTGCATCATATCTAACTCTTACAGATATCATTTTATTTAGTAACGAAAGTAACGAAACGCTTTTCGGAAGCTTTACATCCATAAAAACGTAGGTGTTGTCCGGATAAGTACTTCATTTTCTAAAGTTTAACAATTGCAATTTGTTTTAACTAAAGACATACATACATACAATGAATGACTCAATAGACGCAGAAAGCAAAGATTAAAAAAATTTTCTTTTTTTTTAAAGTTGAATAACACAATAGAGATTGAAAGAAATAAGAAAAAAAAAAAAAAAAAAAAAATAAAAAAGGAATGGAAAGCCCTTTTT
>CCAG010000757.1:0-16182 GCA_001077435.1 Glossina morsitans morsitans | reverse complement strand
AAGAATTGAAAAAAAAAAAAAAAAAAAAAAAAAAAAAAAAATAAGAAATGCATGGAAATCCCTTTTCTAGGAAAACAAAAGTACATTGTAGCAAACAATGGAAAGAAACAAAAAAAATAGGTGGACATGCAGGTGAAATAAAAGAATACGTACACTAGAGAAACCGACAGCCATACGCAATTAGTATAAGTAAGGGTGAGGCATATGTGTGATTTACACACCAGACAAATATCTACTTGGGCACACATATCAACTGCAACTGCAAAAGTCTTCTTTATAATGTGTTTTGTTAGAGAAAAACGGAAACGGATGCCAGTAAAAACAAAAAAAAAAACTTTTCAACTCCAACTTTGACAACGCAAACCTTAGCCTAAAGCTTATATATATGTACTTGCCAAAGAAGGCTAAAATAAAAAGAAGAAGAGAAAGACGAAGGCGAAGAGAAAGATAGACAGAGAATAAGAGATGGGCGTATAAGAAAGGGAGAGTCAAGAAGGAGAGCTGCATTGTTGGTTATTTAACAAGAGAACGGTCATTATCCTTATGTGCGTACATGTGCAGAGGTCTATATATAAACAGATTAACAACATTCACCAGCATTCACATCATAGATACTTGTATAAACATATCTTTAATACTTTGCATGTGTGGCAATATTTCTTTGCTACTCCGGTTCCTACGCCATTGCCTACGCATGTATACGTTACGTATACGTGTATGCCTGTGTATGCGTATATATATATATATATATGTATACATAATTTTATCGTCACAAAATTTGTTGCAGAGTGCAAATATTTGTTCAAGTCATTGTTTTAAAATGAACGCCACCACCAGTTCCACAAACACACACACACACACACAAAGGCACCTACAATGCATTGAGTTTTGCTATCGTTTAGGTGCGTATGCATGGCTGAAATATTTTTGCTTACATTTCTTACTTGACTCTTCACCAACCGATTGTACATAATGCGGTCATTATGAGAGTCTGGCTGGCGCTTGTTTTATACTGTTTTACTGTTAATGATGTTTACGTAAGAAAAACTAAACAAAACAAAATAATAATAAAAAGAAAACGTAAAGCAAAACATGCATTAGCACTGAAAAGCATTTGTGTTTTTGCTTTGAGTTAAGTAAAAATTTTTGCATAATAAATGAAAAATGATTACAGCGTAAGTCTTTCTTTCGTCTCCTTTCCCTCTCCCTCTCCCTTTCCCTTTCTCATTCTCATTCTATCTTTCTCTTTTCTTTCTCTTCGTTTCTCTTTTTCTGCCGCTTCTGAGCAATGCCATGTCATAAAGGTGGATAAATGAAATTTTGATGTAAAAAGTAAGAAAATCCTCCGATGATCAAATAAATAAATTTGTGCAAGAAAAGAAAAGCAAAGAAGTTTGAAATTTAAATTTTTGTTAAAAACAAAAAACAAAAATAATTATTATTTATTTGTATTCAATATTGTGAAAGCTTTTTTAAGAAATGTTCAAAGGTTTCGTTCCATGAAGCAGCCATTGAACTGAATGAAAAATACTAAGTGCTTAGGGTGTGAGAAAATGTTCGCACACTAGCATTCAGGGCCTACGAATTGCTCTACACATTCTCAACATACTTTGATAGCTGAAGTTCAACGCAAACATAGGGCATCTTATTTTAATGTATTTGTTAAGGTTAACCCTTAGTTCCATACATCACACATGTTACTCTATGTGCGACCACACACCTTTTACCTTTTTTGAAATAAAAAAAGTAAATGTCTTATATGCTCATATTACTACCACTACAACACAAACGATCACTTTAAAAGTCTTTAAAATTATCTGTCGAGCGGCCTGAAAAAAGTTATTTTAACCTTGTGTCGAGAAAAACTTGAACATTATTTACATCAAATATTGAACCTCTCTGTACTTATGGGCCTATAATACATAAATTACCACTCACCTGAATCGATGAGGAATTCAAGGTAATTCACGTACAAAAGATCTGATTATAGACGTGCAGGTTGAGCATCGGATCACCGCGACTGTATACAAGTAAGAGCTGAGATTATAACGTAAATGCAGGCAAAGCGGCCATGATTTGCACATGTAGTTCGATAACACCTAAGATAGCATATATAATAGGAGATGTGTAAGAATATCGTTACAACTTACATTCAAGTGAGTGTTGAGGTTGTAACGCAGGTATCGTCAAAACATCTATGTAACGGGAGCAAGAGGTAAGTGATCACGGACAACATAACTAGTTGACGTTACCGATAGGGATATTTTTTTTTGGACTTTACGGATAGGAGATGGCTGGCTCAGCTTAGTCGTTATTGGAAGAGGTTGTAAAAATTCGATCCTATTCAAATTTTTCATATCAGTTAAGTATTTGTAATGAAATAATGAAGTCCGACCCAATCCGTTTTCAGGACGATTCATGAAACACTTCAGTGTACGAAGTTTTGTTAAAATATCTCTTGTAAACATCTCTTGTAGACATGTAGGTTGAAAACAAAAATATATGGACAAACAACTGCCAGACCGATTAAAAAAATTATTCTAAAATGATCGATATAAAAAAACAGGGGCTATCTCAATTTTACATACATCTGTTCGACCTTAATATATCCTGTAAAACAAGTGCTGTAAGATGTAAAAAGTTTTCACTTCTTCGTACCTTAAAAGACGATCTAATTTCATTGGGATGTTAAGAAGCCGTGACCTCATAAAATCCGCCGTGCAGCCCGTACATATTGTTTGCTAAAGAAAGAAAAGAAGAAGAGTTCAAGAGAAAAAAGATCGCTTCAGGTTGTCTTTCAAGATTTATGTTATAACAAAAACACAATTACTTATGCATAAATGGATCAGTCACATGAGTTTTTAAAGGAAAACCTTCGGTCATGGTTGATTTGGAATTGATTGATTGATTAGTTCAACGAATTCTAAAATATGGAAAGTAAGGTAACATAATTATATTCGGCTGTAATCGAATCTTCTATACATTTATATTAATGTAAAATATTATTGCGGCAGTTGAAAACAGAAATGGTCACACTTTCGTATATAGTGTGGGTGTGTGCTTTGATCGATTTGGTCTATCTTTAGTTGCAACTTGTGTGCAACAATTCCCAATGTTTTCATTGGATGTGCAGGCCATATTTTCATTTTTGCGGCGAACGTTTATAGCAAACATTACACGGATGGACAGACGGACACGCTTAAATCGATACAGAATGTGATGCTAATTGAAAAAATATATATTTAACGGTATCCCTCATGCTTCCTCATGATTGTTGCGAACGAGCCGACAGAATGAATATACTATAATCCTTCGTTAACGAGTACTGTGCAGACTGTGTGTAGATAGCACTCTTCCGGTTGCGACAACAATTTTATTTACTCGTTTTTTTGATCACAAAATAAGACTTCATTTATTTTGCAAGTTTATGTTCTTTAATTTTATTCAATCTATGTAATAATGTTGTCGATTCTTCGCTACTTGCCAGTAAAATATTGAGTGTGCAAATAAATTTTTTGTACGAAAGTTTTGTTATTTGCTTTATGGAACCTGCCGAAAGCGTACATATCTTCCGTCATCTCGAGCAAACATAGCTTAGAAGTTGATTTAAGTTTTAGTTATTTACAAGCAAGGTGCAAAGACATGGATATCAACAAGCAGCATTTAGGGCACTGCGTGTTATTTGCTTGTACGCTAAAGCGACTGAATTGATTAAGCAAACCCGAGGTTAAGCATGCAGCAAGATATGAAACAGTTAGAAAATGGTTTGCGAAGTTTCATGCAAAAGGTTTTGCGTCCCGATGGAATTGGATGAAGAGATCCATAGCAAAGTCCAATATAAACTCAAATATGGTTTGCTGAACAGTTAGCATTAAGCGAGGAAACAATTGCAGTTCGTTTGGATACAGCCGCAAAGATGCGGGAGCAAGAAAAATAGATTCCTTATAAGCCAATCGAAGAGAAAAAAAATCGTAAAGCAAATGCAACCATAAGTGATCTTCAACTTTGTCCAGATTTTCCAGATTGGGCTCTCTCTGATTATCGCTTTTGCAAATCCATGCAATCATATTTTCCAGATCAATGATTCACAAAAGTCGAAGATATTCGAAAATGTCTCGATAAGTGTTTCGTTTCAATAATGCATAGACCTGAACGAACGCGAGACCATGCAAAAACTATCCGATAAAAGATGAACGACCATAAATAGTGATGGGAAATATTTCCATTATTAAGCCGGGTGGCAACAGTGTCTTCGCTTAATCTCAATTTGATCACAAAATGCAAAGAATTTATTTGCACACCTAGCATAGTGAAAACAAGTGAAAACTTAATAATCGGGTAAAACCGGCCATTTAATGCCCTGCATCACTATTTCCGTCATAGCATACCAACAATTAATTATGGGCGTCAATAATGTTTCACTTACCTTTGCCTGGCAGGGGTTTGAAAAAGGTGACATAGGTCTGTATATCAATCATCTCAGTATTCTGGGTTGGTTTTCATAAAAAAAAAATTATTTATAGGATTTTGTTAATTTGCCACATTTTTGAGACAGGATTGAGAAAATGGTACCATCCTATCCAAATTGTCCATATTCAGTACACACAAATATCACTATTAGGTGATTATTGTCGTCGATTATTAAAAACTGGAAATTGTTTTAGACAATAATTTGTTTAAAGTAAGGCTTTATATCCATTCAACAGCAAGTACGCTCCCAATGTCCCAAATTTCATCGAATTGTCTCGAAAATTATGATTTGTGGATTGTGTGAACACAAAGTGGGATAGATAGACTATCAGAAGCTAAACATAATTCGTTTTGCATTACGATCGGTAAATCTATCTCAAGTCGTTCTAGATGCTAAACACATCCAACCATGCTTGAAGTACAACAAATACATCAAGTGGTACTACGCTATGTATTATACCGTTAGGGAATACGGAGTATAAAAAATACCTTTTAAATCGAAGAATAATCGTGCATTTAACATTTAACCTGACTTCTTTTTTGTTCGGAGTTTTCTTGTGCCAAACTTCATTCAAGAGCCTTAAGAAGCTAATTTAAGTAAAACAAAAATGAAAAAGAAAATTATGAGGAAAAGAAAAATACCACTTGAAAATTAGAATAAATTTTTGATTGCAAATGCCCTGAGGATGGATCTCTGCAATGCGTATACACAAAAACACGTACATATACGCGCTTACAGCAGGCCCGAATCCAAGTAAATTTTTTCAATAGAATTTTAATTTAACCAAGAATTTGAGTTGAAGATAAATTAACTTTTAGTGAACACACAAATGCAAACTAAATGAAAAATAAATTGTTTGTTTATGTGTTTTTATATGTACGTATGTATGTATGTATGTATGTATGTATGTGTAATACGAATACCGATAGATAAGTTAGGCAAAATCCCCCACCTAAACAAATTACGATAAACAGCAAACAGAATAATTTCAATATGCACATTACCCCACCCTTTTTTTTGGGTTCCCTCGGGCAGAGCAAATTTTGATGGAAGAGAAAAGAATTTATGAAGAAAAAGGCATCATGTATATCAACAATTATATAAAACGTTATATATGCCTGCAATGAGTATTGGCCACCTGTTCCAATAGAAAAACTATATATATATATATATATATATATATATATATATATATATATGTATATGGATGGTCTCATTACGATTGAATTTCGTATTTGATTTGCTTGCAGAAAGACGCAGGTAATGATGGTAAAGAAGAAGAGAAACCATATCATTAGAAATATTTTGCAAATTAAACTATAAACCACAAACTTGCATATGTATTGGTCGCATATATATGCTCTGTCTACAAGTCACCACATATTCGATCGATTCGATTCGATTCGATTCGATTTGATGCAATCGGTAACACAAATAATACATACATATATACATGGTATGTAGTATATAGTATGTAGTATGTAGTATGTAGTATGTAGTATGTAGTATGTATAGAAATCTCGGTATGCCACGTTGGCAAATTTAAATTGATGGGATTTTGGTAAATGTGGAAAACGAGCAAAGAGGAACGAAAAATGGAAAAAAAAAAAAATTAAAAAAAAAAAGGGGAAAAGGAAAAGCACAGAGTTTTTGTTTGTTTATACGAATCTACTAAAGAAGAAGGAAACAGGCTACCATATGTGTATGGATACCAGCATATTATTTTGCCTTGTTCCTCTCTCTATCTCTATCTCTATTTTTTTTTTTTCTCTTTACCTCTCTCTTCCTTTCTTCGTACATTTGCTACGATAGTAATAGTTATTCTAAGCAACACAATATGGAATTTTCTATAAAGTTTCATCGAAAAAAAATCATGACAACGTTGATGCTGATGTTGATGATAAATTTTCAATCACGTTTTTGCAATTTATTGTAAATTCATCGTTTCTCTGCATATACGCGTGTGTAAATATGCCTGCGTATAGTATGCGAATCCTTCCTGATTTGGCGGCAATTGGATTTTGGCAATGCATTTACTCAACTAATCACATTAGTGCTTAAATTTCCTCAATATCGTGTGGGTGTTAACGCGCGCATAGATACATACATGTATACACGCATGCACACACGTATACACATATCTTGCATTAGAGTATTCGTGTGTAAGCAACAAATTCTCTTGAAATAACTACACCACCGGTTGTGTTGATAATCATTCCACGCAATCATTTCTTTTACTTTACTTTCATTTGCGAATATATTCAAACGTATACATATTCGTTCTATGAGATCTTTACAGTTATATTTATGTGCGTTTTAAGGCATGGCATGCAATTACAAATCTTTACACTCAATTAAAGTTGCTGATTGAGGCTTTGTCGTGTTGCATGTCTCTTACATTTTCGTATACCAAAATGTGCCGGGACTCATCTTACTTTACACGCACACATTCATCCATGCATGCATGCATGCTTGCGTATATATGTGCATGTACATATATATATATATATATATATATATACGCGCGTACATGTGTGTACGTATGTACAGTGTGTACGTATATTGAAATATTTATGAGCATGTATTTTTATGTGTGCATTAAATGCTTCTCCCTAAAACTTTTATTAGTAATTATCTTAAGCGAGCAGTCAGAGACATTGAAACATTTTCGAGTCTTACATTTCTCCACTTGTTAGTTAATTATTTCTTTGTCATCAGTCCTTTTCCACTTCTTCGTGCAAAGTTGGGAACGTTTAACTTTTTTATGGGTAATTGTGGTATCGTTGCGTTATATTTACGATATCATACATATATGTTTACATTGTATACATATACATATATATATATATATATAAGGGATTGCGTAAATTATTGCCAGCGACTCCTACAGGTAAAAATGATAAGGAAATTGGATATTCCAGTGTACATAACAATTAAATTCGATGATTTTGTCCTTTCTCTATCTAAATATATATATATATATATATATATATATATATACATTTCATTTTATATTTAATTTATATATACATAAAATATATATTTAGGTAGAGAAAGGTTAAAATCATCGAATTTAATCGTATAAACGCATAGTTATGTGTACACATTCACATGCACATCTTGTGATGCTCGTTATTTTTATTGAGAGTTCTTAAGGAATTTCTCTTTATACCGCCGTGAAAATAGAAATTTAAACGTTTTCTTAACTTTGAAGGGACCGAAAGGACTTCAATTTTGAAATAAATATTTCTTAGCTATCGTTGAAGAATTCTAACGGAAATATAACAATAATAGTCAGCTTATCTCTTTCTTTGCTTATTTACTTATATAAGTAGAAAAACGAAAGCTCAGCTATAAAACAATACCAACAAATGAGACAAATTAAGCTTTAAATCGACATATATTGTACAAAATTCGTAAATGAACATTTAATACATAAGGCATTGAATATATCCACACACGTGTAGATGATATGGGCTTTACCTAGAAGAAAAATCACATTTTCGTCATACAATGAAATGTGGAAATTTAACGCGATTAAATCTTGTTCATTCACTCAGTGAAAATATCCCAAAAAATTGGGGATTAACATCTCCGTCTTCTGTGTTTCGTACCGCATCAGTGCCCGGGTTAATATGCTAGTGTATGTGCCCATACACTGAGGGGGGAAGATTGCAATCATTTCGTCAAATAATTGAACTTAAGAACGCAATTCTATCTCCTCTGCGTATAATCCTGCCTGACCATTATCAAGACTACTTGTAGAGGCGCTACCTTCTGAAAGGCTAACATCACATATATATGTATATAGAAAACATGTATCACGTACGATCATAGACGCTCAGCTCGCATTCCAAAGTATTAAGTGATTAATTTTCCCATGTAAACCTATGTTAAATTGCAGTTTGCGTTTGGTTGCGTGAAGATGTGCAGTTTTTGTTTGCACACATATAAACATATGGTAAACAATGAAATATTAATACAAATTTCAAATTAGCAACTTATAGTCCTTCCATTTCCTTTACAATTTCGCTTGAATACATACCTAGTTGTGTGCTTTATGTCTGGCGAACGAAATTGTTGGTTTCTTTTCCATTGTTTGTACCGCGAGAACGGTTTTTTTTTTTTTTTTTTTTTTAGGTGGATACACAAATAAGCGAAAATGCAGGAATACTGCAAAATCCACCACTAATGCGGCATGAAAGGAGAAAGAGTTAAACTCATGGCTTTTTCATGATTATTTCATGAAAATTGCGATTTTCTGATGATGAAATTTAATGCTTTTTCATGTCAGGAAATCGTAGTTGCGCGATTTCTATCTCAGCAGCGTAAGGATTACTTCAAATTTTTATTTTTTTTTTTTTTTATTTTCATTGTGGACCTATGAAATGTACAATCGTAACAGGCCATGTAAGCGTAGTCAGTTTGCTAGATAACATGCAATGTATAAGAATTATATGTGGAAATATTTGTGGGTTTTATTTGTGGCTTATCCATAGCATACAATATCTACGCACACCTCTCATATGGCGTTCAAATTCTAGTATGTGCTCGCAGAAACGGCAGAAAAAAAAAATGCACATTTTATAACGTGGCACAAACAAGAAATTATTATGACTGCTGTACATACCCAAAACATAAGTTTAACATTTCCCTAATTTCAGAAAGTCCAGAAAATCCCCTTGAGCCTTAACAAGGCGAAAATACATTTAAGTTGACTTAGCAAATTAAACGAATATTCAACTCATATACACTGGCATTTGGAACTAACAAGCACCACCTAACCACAGATAAATCCATCAACTGGACTGAATCAAATTTTAAATACAACCTAATGATTTTAAATGAGAAGTTAGTAGATTTAAGATTTCTAGCTGTTGCAATTTCATTCCCGGTCGATCCGATTGATTACATGATATATGAAAGTAATTATCCGTTGCGGTGTCATTTCTATTTCTATTCATTTTAGCAACTGGACAAGTTTCTAGTATGCGTATCATAGCAATATTCCTCAAGGTTAAGAGTTCAACCCGTTCACGTTAGTCTATGTCCTAAAAGCCTCATAAAGTCAATAAGTTTTCTTAGGAAGTAAGACTCGGTACTGATTCTGTGGAGAAGAGCCTTACGCTCGAGACAGTTAACATTTAACTGGTAAAAGCGTATTAGACCCCATCAAGCGCTGCGTCCCTTCAGACACTGCTTTTCAGCCTGAGCATGCATTTTTTGTAATACTCGCAATTAGAAGTAAGGTATCCTTCAAATCTTTTACAATTCGATATTCGGCATATTTTCTCATTTTTTATTGCTCTTATTCGGTTTTATCTAAGAGTTAAGTTGAAAAAGTGCGCGTGGAATTTATATCATTTTTTAACAAAGTTGAGAAAAATTACTCAACAAAGTTTCATTTTTGAACGAACAACTTGGAAAATTACTTTTTCTTCTTTCGAGTTTATTTTCCTTTCTTTTTTCTTTACATTCCGTATACTATATAGATAACGTTGTTGTTTACGCTTGTAGACAGATTTCGTTGCTGCTGCTATTATAGAAGTCATTTTGTTGGCATAGGATTTAACTTGAAGAGTGTTAATGTGTTACCTGTAAATTTTTTATCTACTTTTGCTTTACTCCAATAAAATTGACTTTACCCCCATACAGACGGCTTTAACTTTTACAATTTGAAAGGAAATTTCATGCATAATGTTATGAGCGCAAAAAAGCTGCTTCAAGCCGTTTTCTAAAAGAAAATCCTCTGTTACGCATCAAGATCAATTATTATAACGCATAAGGTAATCAAAGTTGAAAATTTTAATAAACTAGAACTTATACGCTTTAATAATCATTCAGTGTGTAGTTGCGGAGGAGAAGTGAAGCAGAATAAGAAACTAACTCCTATGTGGCTGGGAGATGTTTCAATGTTATAAATATGCCCTGTGATGATAGACTGTAATAGTCTTTGTTCGCTAATATCTTTAGACCTTCACTACCAGAACTGAAAACTCAAAGTCGGAAATAGAAGACATTTTTGTTGCTTAGTTGAGATCAATTCAAGTGATTTATAGGAAGCCTGCTCTGTAGTAAAAGGTCGAGATTATGAAAAATTTCGTTCAATCTTAATATCTGTTCTTGTCTTAACCACTGTCCCTTAGTACTTAGTGCTTTTTCTCCTACCTCTGTTCTTGTCCACATATCATCTACCCCAGGCGTAGGTCTGGGCAAAATCAAGCCCAACTATTGTTACAAAAGGCGGCATTCACAATAGCAAACGAAAAAAAAAATACACAAACATCTTTAACATTCGGTCGTGAAGGCAAACAGAATCCGCAGAAGGCAGATACATAGCATAGCTATATGCGAGCAAATTGAATTAACTGAAATTGTAAAAGTAGCGGACCGAATTCGACGGCCTTTATTCCAAAAAGGTTACATTAAAGTCTCTCTTAATGAATTAGACAACAACAACAACTACACAAGTATTAATATTAACTTTTACCGAAGAAATCTTTACATGACAGCCATAAGTGCAAGTTTTTGATTGACTAGCATTTAAAATGTCTGACCATAAGAAGAGCTCGGTCCCCGAAACGTTCAATAACACAAAATTGAGCAAAAAAAAAAAAAAGAAAAAAACCTAATTTAACTTTTGCTGTCGACAGTTGAGCATTTTGCTTTTTATAAACTTGAAGCGTTGTCATCTACAATTGCGTGCAGCTACATATTTACTTACTATTAAAAAAAATATAAAAAAAGTTTGATATATATATATATGCATACCTATATATAAAATAAATAAATAAATAATAAAAAAAAGGAAAAAACTTTTTCGTCCTTAAACTGATTATAAAACACAATTTTCATTTTGAGTGCTATTCAATGTCAACATTATGTTAATAATTTTAGATTCAAGATTTGCACAACAACTTTGTGAATAAGAAAAATATTCGCCTTAGCAGAGAGAGAAAGTTTCTCGAACAAGTAAGAGTCGTTTTTTCCAATTTCTCGTCAATGCTTGTTTTGTAGATAAATAACATTAAAGAGTAAAGAAAAGAAAACAGGATTGATAACAGAGACATTATATAGTTTGAAAGTACTTAAGGGTATTTTCAATGAGTATAAAGCACACAAAAAAAAGAAACAAGAAAGGCAACAGGGAAAGCAAGATAAGCCTAAGCCTTGGCGCCCTATCTTTCCCTTTGTCTACTTTTCTCTCTCCCTCTCTCTTTCTTTCTTTCTCTCTTGCTCTCTTGCTCTCTCTCTTGCTCTCTCACCCCCTGGAAGAGTTTATGCCTACATGTACTCAAGTCTAAAGGATTTGAAAGGAATGATGAAAAATGTTTTTGAAGTGTGCTCCGCCTGTGCGTTAAGAATTTTAGAAAATTTTTAAATAATTTTGTATATACTTCGGCGAGCATAGAGGCATGACACAAAACCATTTTCAGTTAAGGGTGAATTTTCGATACCCAACATCTTAAGCAAGTATTACTTACTTTCGACAGCACATTGAACCTCAAATTTCAATGTGAATCAATTAGATGAAAACATGCATAAACTCTTGCTGGAGTGGAAGGAAACGACATAGGGTGTTGTCCGCAGCCTAGTGAATGTGTATTCAATTGATACGTGTTGTACCACTACCCACCGAGCAATTTCCTGGGTTGACTCTCGTACCAATTCACCGCCAGGCACACAATCCTTTCCAGTGGCAACGTCATTATGCTCAGCGGTGCAGTTTTGAAGAAATGCACATCGCAGCCAACAAAAGAGCTGAGTTATTGAAAACGAATTTCAATATGGAAAACCTCTGATTGAATGGCTTCGGGGAAAACTCCAAAATAGAAGAATAGCATTTTTTGATTTAAGTCAATTGGCTAATGATTTAGATCAATTGGCTAATCGGTAATATTAATTGTTGTTGCACTGTTACATGAGATATTTGCTACAATTTTTATTTAGAAGAATTTAAATTTTAAAGCTCTCTTCATTTATACCTTATACCGTATCCTTAGATTTGAAGCCGGCATCAAACATGCCAAGTTAAAGGGACGGGCGAAGGATAGACGGACGGATTAATGAACGTACGGATGAATGGCCAGACAGATGGATGGATGGACGGACGGATAAATGTAGTTAAATCTACTGAACAGATTGCGCTTCCTCACATCTCCAATGTACGTTGCGGGATGTTATAAACGGTTTGATAAAACAAATATGCTTTAACAGTTCGATGGCGTGTAAATATCTGTACGCATGGAAAAGAGTTTCTGGTTAAATTTTTATTAAATAACCATTCTTTGTTTTTGGGACTATGTACAAACGATTTAAAAAGAGATATTAAGATATTTGGTGAGCTCGATGTGCATCCTGAAAATGTTTTGTGTTGTTCGTTTGACGCCATTTGTATGTACTTGTAAGCCAAAGTAGCGGCACTTAAACGAATTTTAATATAAAAATGTCGCTTTAATGACCATATGTGCAACCGCCGTCTCGATGTGTTTAACCGAAATCGTATATATTTCAGATAATGTTAATTCCATCTTACTTCGTAGCAAAAAAAAAAAAAAAAAAAAAAAAAACATTGTTGTTTTTGTTTTTGTTGTGTAAAGCACACATGCTGCTAAAGCTGGTGTTGCATATAATTTGTGGTTTTGTTATTTTAACCGTAATTTTTTGGCCTCGCGCTTAAAAGCTTTCGTTTTACGAAATTTTTAATAAGTTTGGCAAAGGGCTGCGTTATAGATATGCAAAGCCATTAACAGCCATTGTCCAGATAAAGTGCGAAATAAAAGCTCCGGCCATTAATTGATAATCAATCATAATTTTATTTTACTTTATTTATTTTTGTTTTTGCTTTTGTTCTCTCTCCTTTTTTTTTTAATTTTTATTTTGTTCAATTCTTCCTTGCTTGCGAAGCGTACATGTGTTTTATGTGACATAATGGTATATATTATTGCCATTTTTGTCTGCAGCACTGACAGACAGAACAATTAAAAGCGAAATTATATCATTTTTAGAATTTGTGCAATTATCGACCGCATGTCACTTTTACTAACAGAAGGCATTACATTGTTAATGTTTTACTTTACAGAAACATTTATCCATACATATGTCCATGGACTTACACATATAAATATCCGGTATACAAGCCACACACGCTAATGTTGGGCTGATTTCATTTTCATTTCATGAACAAAAACGAAAAACCAGAGAGACCAGTTACATTTGGTCTGAGTAGGAATTTAATTTTTTCTTTTTTTTGATTTTGAAACGAGCAAAATTCCTATCATTATTTATATATTTTGCAAATGTACATTTAAATGCACAGGGAAAAATGCGAATGACGATTTATTGATATTTAAATATGATTTAAGATTTTTAATGTAAAAAAATATGAAACCAAGCTAAACGTTTATACCGTCTCAAAAGGAAATGAAAAAGATGAAGGAGAAGGAGAAAGAGAAAGAACCGCTCCGATCGAGTGGTTTCCCACTAATGATTTCAATAATAAATTGAGTGCAGGGAAAAGAGCAATTTAAAGATCACTCTCTTTTTCCTATGCAAAGTTTGTGTGCAAACGTCATTACCCCCATTCCACTATACGAACCTACTAAAAATACATCAATCAAGCGCATGAGCTTGTATCTCTTTCCTTGCGGCACTGCCGCTTGGCAAATATTGCAAAAACCATTAAGCGGAAAGACTATCCTACAAAACCTTTTCTTTCGGTGACTATCGGAGTTATTTACTATAAGTTACTGCAGTTAACTGTAAAACTGTAATAAACAGCTTAAAAATAATAACAATAATGCAATAATGCGATATTAGCGGTAACAAGTAGGAGAATTATATTCGACTGGGGCCGAGTCTCACATACTCACGACCATTAAAATCTTTACTGCCCCATGTATTATTTATTGTTATAAAAAAGTGACTGGAACCATAACTAATATAAAATTAACGCCTATTTTAGGCAATCAGTCCATCTTTTTTCGAGGAATGTACAAAATGATTTTCAATATTCAAATAGTGAAAAAGAAGAAAGTTTAACCACTTGTAACATCGTGTGGGCATGGCCGATGTTTTCCATCTGATTCCACATGATTTGTTTATTTATTTATTGTTTGTATATCTTGTAAATAACTTTACAAGGTATGGATATGAAGACTGCTGAATAGCTTAGAGCAGAACGCTCGCCTATATTGAAAATTCTACCGTACTTGTCATTTGAAGTCGCGACTCTTTGCCTACTCGCCCACTCATGCGGATATTTTGCACATAAAAATTAGAGTTCTTTGCCTACTCGCCTACTCATGCGGATGTTTTGCATATAAAAATTAGAGTTTTCCTCCTATCTTTCATAATTTGTGAACAAAACAGTGAGCAAAAATCCACAAAGTGTTGCTTAGAGAAACGGGATTGGGCTCACTTTTCGCTTTACTGTGGACGTATGCTCCGATCAATCTGATCCATTTTCAATACCGACTTGCGTACAGAAACTTTCAACGTTTCTACTGAATTTTCAATCGTGTCTCCATTTTTGCGACCAGAAAGGTGTCACCAACACACAGACCGACAAACATGCCCTAATCAATTCAGAATTTCACGTTGATTAATAATATATATATATATACTTTACAGAGTCTCTGAAGTTTGCTTTTGGGTGTTGCCAACATTGTAACAAAATGAGTATATCCCCATCCTTCGATGGCCGGTATAATAATAATAAGCCTAAGAATAATAAAAAAATTGTATACAATATAATGAAGACGTTAACAAGAATAACATGTTTTCCCATTTTATCTCATCGTGACATCATGTACGGGAATAGTGTGAAAACTGGAAATAAAACTTAAAGTACTTAGGCATATATAATGTACTGGATAAGACACAGAAAGTGGTGCTGCTCTCTACAGCGATTCCGCAAGACCAATAAATACAATTGCTATAATAATGGACAGAAGCGTCAAGAAAACAATTTCAAAATAGTTGAACCCAACCCCATTACGTAATACGGTCGACGGTGGGTGAATTCCCAGCTTGGCGTTGAGGAAAGAAAAGAAAGTCAATAATAACAATAAAAATGATAATAATTGTAATAATAAAAGTAACAGCAACGATAATAATAATAATAATAATAATAATAATAATAATAATAACAACAATAATAATAATAATAATAATAATAATAATAATAAGAGCAACAGTAAGATTAATTATAAATAATAATAATAATAATAAATCAATGGATAACTAAGAGACTGAATGACAAACATCCAACTATGTAAAACCAAAACCACGTTGACAGGGAAGCTTCGAATCAGGGGTTAATCAATGGCAATTAATTTCCAACAACCGAAAGTTTAAAGAAAAATTAATTGCCATGCAAGTGTAAGTAGTGTGCAATAGGAATGATCAAAACTCATTAATAAAAGATCCTGTTGCGCAAAATGATATGGATGGTCGAGGGCTATCCAACTACGTCGCAGCCATCAGAATTGAGATAGTTTGCGAATCGAGGATATAAACATGGACCAGATCTTGTACAACAAATAATTCACTTTGTTCTTTTAAATACATACTTGTTTTTATTACAAATATAACCCAAAATATATGATAGAAAATGAACGATCTCGACTGAAGAATCGACGCTGCATAATAAGCCAGATATAGATCGGAAGAGCGTCGTGTAGGGAAAGAGTGTAGATCTCGGTGGTCGC